>QNQO01003021.1:0-78805 GCA_003290165.1 Berberis thunbergii | reverse complement strand
TTTTTCTTTTTTCTTTTTTCTTTTTTCTTTTTTCTTTTTCTTTTCTTTTTTTACATTTTGGTACAAGTCCATCCACACATGTTCCTTTTGTGCTTCTCTTTCTGTCAAGAAGAGCCGACTCGTGTCATTTCTATAGCAGTAGAAATAAATTAAAGATGAAAGAAATAAAGAGTATAAAAAAAGGAAAAACCCGAAAATAACCTAACCGGAACCGAACGATCGGTCGGTCCGATTTCAGTTTTTTATTTAAAAAATATGAAAATCAAACCGAAAACCGAATTGTTGGTTCAGTTCGATTTTTGTCCAACTTTGAACTGACCGAACCAATTAACACCCCTAGCACAGCCAGTTCAAATTGTGTGCAATATTTATGAGGATTCTACTTCTAAAGCAGTTGTTTTGTAAGTTGTATGGTCATTGAAGATTTATTCAGCTCCATGAATTTATGTTATATGAGCCTCCTCAACATATTACACGATACAAAAGTGAATACTCCATTTGTATCCCTCTTAATTGTTTAAAGATTGTGTATAGCAATTCGGGAGATTAAATTTAGTTTTCGGTACTAGTAGTATCCATTTATAGGCCATATTGGAAACCCACATATTAGTTTTCTTTAAGAGTTTTTTTTTCTTGAACATCTAACTCGGTAGTTGTGTTTAAGGCATGATCTTCTTTCACAATAAAGTTTGGTTTTGGTTCGAGCTCAAAACTTGCATTTGATAACAACAACAAAATAAATACATAAACAAATCCATGAATATGGTGTTGGGGATGTTGATGGCATGTCACGTAGCCCAAAAGGCAGGGGTACACGCTAAAGGAGAAAAGTTGGTGATCGTGCCAATGGCACAGGTACACACTAGTAATAAAATATAGCCTAAATGTCTAATATAAGGTTTTATTACCTTGTCAAGAGTGTGAGTAGTAAGAACATAAAGTGGTGGAGCAACCAATTTGATTTTCACAGGACAGTCATTATTTCCTGCAGCTTCTGCTTTTCTCATTGCCTCCTGCAAAGTATAACGGCATTATAAATATAAGTAGAGTAGTTTGAAAATTCAGATTTTCCCTTGAAATGATATCATCCTCAAAGAGGGAAGCAAAGGTATCAACACCATGAAGTAAGGGTAGCAAGATGTTCTCAATACCTTATGTGAAGAACTCCGTCAAACTGGAAACATTTCATTTCAATGTCTGCACGAATCTTCAATGGTTGTGGGGTCATTCGCCTTCTGATGTTTTTTATTAAGGCGTCTTTACCTCTTCTGTCATGGCAGGTGCCACCTTAGTCACCTATAAAGAATAAATTAAATGTAGGAAAGAAAGTTCCTTAATGTTTGATGCTCAATGTAGATATAACATTGAGATCTTATGCAACTAAATTACCTCTTGTCCATCTGGCCCAGCTTCTTTAATCTCACGGGTCAGCGAATTCAGAACAGAATCAGGATCAGTCACCATTAACTTGAATGCCTATTGAAAGGAAATAAAAAAGGCCCAGTTTACAAACCGTTGAGTTACAAGTACCATTTAAAAAGATCCCCGGGTAAATACCTCAAAAGCGTGCCCATATTTTCGATAAAGAGGCCAACCAACATGGATATAGAGATCCTGTCATCGGAAACAGTTTCACTAACTTGAGAAGCATTTCATGCTAATAATAATGAAAATACTTGCAAAAGGCACCCTCAGAAATTACATATGGTTGTATAAAAAAAATTACAATAAATAAACAAATTATGTTGAGAGATATTTAACATCAAAGCAATAAGTATGATCGTTTGAAACTCCAACTTTCTAGGAGGACTAGGAGTATCTCCAAATCAAAACAATTCCCAACTTTTATATTGTTGGTACTATACTACTATGCACAATTTCACATCTTAATGAAAATTATGAATACCTTTTCAAATTCCCTAAAACATAATGTTCCATCACAAAATAATCTTTGACAATTAAGAGTTCAAAGATAAATTTCAACTACCCCAACACGAAATATACTTTATTCAACAAGATAAATCTGACACATCTGGGACGTTGCAATACATATTTCACTAACAGATCAGTGTTGTTAAGGCGGACGCCTAGGCGCGCCTCGAGGCGTTTGGCAGAAAAACGCCTCAAAATGATGCGAGGCGGAGCGGTGAAGTGAGGCGTCCGCCTCGGACCGCCTCTGCCCATTTACAGCTTAAAAACCAAAAGTTTATTGCAGCCTACTTGTCTTTTAAGGTTAAGAGGGGGGTATTTAGAGTTTTAGACAAGAGAACGACTCCTTGGGGGCTATTGTTGTTGTTGTGTGTGTTATTTTCCTTCTAATCAGGTTCCTCTTCTTCAAATTAGGTGTCGCCTCTTTCATATCAGGATGTTTTCTCTCTTCTTCTTCCTCTTCTTCTTCCCTCTTCTTCCTGTGTTTTTTTATATGATCTGTTCTGCAGCTTTTTTTTAATGATCCGTTCTACTCTTTTTTATATCATCAGTTCTACTCCTTTTTTTAATGATCTGTTATGTGTTTTTTTTATATGATTTGTTCTGCTGTGGTTTTTTTTTCACAATAAACAATAATAAGTAATATTTCAGTGTATGGATCGTAATATTTTAGTATATGGATCAAAATTTGGTGCAAACTTTCAAAGTTAAACCAATGAGACCTGCTGGGCGATGCCTCACCAAATTGCAATTTTCCAAATACTGTTTCAAATTCAACCATTAATTTTCCAAACACTGTTTCAAATTTCCAAAGTTAAACCAATGAAAAGTTGATGAACTAGTTTACATTATGCTTTGATGTTTTTCTTGTTTGTTTCTTTTTTAGTGATTTAATGGATAGACAAGTTAAGTACACTTATGTAGTGCATCTTTTTGCTATGCTATGGAGCTTTATTATGTTTCCATTTCAATTCTAAATAATTGTATGACTTTTTGTACATATTGGCATATACAAGTTATCAAAATGATGATGAATATTACTTATCTAAATGTGTTTCAATTTATTATAATAAAATATCTTAAAAAAATGTTAAAGACTGCCTCAGTGAAGTGAGGCGTCCGCCTCGCCTCTGAGGCGTTTTCAAGTTCATCCGCCTCAACGCCTTAACTACACTGTAACAGATTGATTATATTTTCTACCATTTAGAATTTAACACACAAACACAAGGTAACAAAGAGTGTATCTTCTCCGTCAAATGCCATGTCCTCAGTGAATCTATAGTTTATTTTTTTAATCCATAACTTATTTAATATCACAGTAATATATACCTGTGACAACTGCTTTAGATCTCCCCCAAAATTTTTTTTTGGTAATTTCACCATATGTCGTTTCAACAAACACAACCACTACCCCATCAATACCACTCTTTGTTGCATCGTGTATAACAATACTATATTTAAATATGTCTATCAAAACATATATTGTATCTGCGTACATAAAAGACACAAGAGGTCCCAAAAAACACTTTTAAGCTATCATCTATACATGTCACTTATGAAAATTTTACAAGTACAATCCATCCCTGCACCATCCTTCTATCGCTGTATCGTTAACAACTTAAGATACATTTCAATGTCAGGTTGCATGGAATCCTATTTCATGAGGGGACTAACCTAAACCTAATTTGAGGTTCGGTCACCAATCTACTATTAGATTTTGTGACCGTGTCGATAAATCATTTTCAGCTAACACCAACAAACTACCAAAGTTATTGAAATTGCAAAAAAAAAGAAACCTATATTGAATTTCAAGAAACGGGGAGAAATGAAAATGATTATACCTCGAGATCGATGTTCATAGTCTCGGCAACGTGGCGCATGATGGAGTGAACGAGCTTGCTCTTGTTATACCGCTCTTCGCATGCTTGAATGTCCTCTTCGGAGACCCTTCGCTTGCTGAGATCAATGTAACCTTTCTCCTTGTCAACCCTAAGAACCATGACAGGTTCTTGGCGACCGACCTTGATAAGACTGCTGATGCTTCGAATCCGACGGCGAGAGAGCTCGGAGAACAAAATCATTCCTTCGATGTTGTTGTACTCGAGGAGGGAGACGTAGGCGCCCATGTCCGCTATGTTCTTTACCTGTATCATCACCGCCATGTCCACTTCTGGATACCTCGATTCGTACATTCTACACTCCAGATTCGGAGTGTTCATCGCCATTGGAGAAGATGAGAGAGAGACCAAGATTAGGGTTTCAATCAAGAAATCGATGAGTGGAGTTATAGAGGTGATGTTTTGGTTTATTTTTAGGGTTTATGAGTTTCAGAGTGGTGAGACTGAGAAGAGAAGAATAAATCTGCGTTGGAAAATAAAGAGAAGAATAAAAAAAATCGTCGACAGCAGGATTCGAACCTGCGCAGGCATAGCCCAACAGATTTCGAATCTGTCTCCTTAACCACTCGGACATATCGACGAATCACCGCAATTTGATGGATTATCAGCCTTTCTTAAAATGTTTGGATTGTGCGACAATTGTAACAATGGATAAGTTTAAAAGAAGGTTAGTTCATTTGAGGCGACTACTCCACGCCCTCATTTCCTCTTTCTCATACTACCAACCAGTTTTTTTTTTTTTTTTTTACTTACTCACACCATTAGTAAATATGCATAACTTAACCAATAAACCCAAATTCAAAACGAAAAAAATACAAAACATGGTAACTTTCAACCAATTGAAACCGATTCTCAAGCTTATCAAAAACGAAAGTTGTAGTATTATGAGTTATCTAATAAACACAACTTGAATCACTTGAAAATGTTTTAAAATTAGCAAGTTATGGTCATTTTACTAAAGTCGTGCAAATTTGTCTCGCAAGAAAAACGGGATAGTGTTCCTGACTTTCGGCCAACTTATGTGCTCGATCGAGACTTAGTTGATCAATATACAAATATTGTAGTAATCTGAGTTATCTAATAAACACAACTTGAATAACTTGAAAATGTTTTGAAATTAGCAAGTTATGGTCATTTTACTAAAGTCACGCAAATCTGTCTCGCAATAAAAACGGAATAGTGTTCCTGACTTTCGGCCAACTTATGTGCTCGATTGATACTAACTCTCAATTTGATCAAAATACAAAAGTTGTAGTACTCATAGTTATCTAATAAACACAACTTGAATCACTTTAAAAATGTTTTGAAATTAGAAAGTTATGGTCATTTTACTAGAGTGAAGCAAATCTGTCCGAAAAAATTTGTTGAAATTTTCTGTTCGCCCAAAACTCTGCAAGCTTTTGCAAAAGTCTCTAAAACAATGCTAGGTTTTTGCAAAAACTCGCAGAGTTTCGGGCGAACAAAAAATTTCAGCAATTTTTTTACTATTCACCCAGATCAATGCAAGGTTCTTAGGCGAACAATTTTTTTTGTGATTTCTGAAAAATTTTCTTAAGTTTCCATGAGATTACTTTGTTTTCTGAAAAATTTTGGAGAGGTTGCGATTTGAGATTCGATTTTTAAGGGTTTCGATTTTGAGGGATAGGGTAGAGATTGGTTTCGATTTTGCATGAAATTTGAATGTGGGGAGAGATTTGCAAGATATTTGAATGTGGGAGAGGGAAGGGATTTGAATGGGGGGGAGGAATGAAGTTTCGATTGAATGGAGAGGATAAAATGTTGGTTTTTTGTTTATATAGGTGGTATGAGAAAGTATGGTGGTGTGAGAAAAAAAGTAGGTGATGTGGGAAAATAAAATGGTGTGAGAAATAGCAAATGGTGGTGTGGAGTAGTCGTTGCCTTTGAGCGGAGGTAGCCATGTGGATTATAAGCAATATTGTCTTGCGTGGTTCCAGTCATGGAGACTCTAGTCGCAGTTTCAACATTTGAAAGTAGGCGAAAATGCTATAAGATGACAAAAAATAAGTTCTAAATTCAGTAACAAGATAAAAGTTGATCAAACACAAATGTTTTTTAATAACTAATCTCAAATGCATTAATAATTAATATTATAATACTAATATCCTGCAAAACTAGCTAGAGTATGAGTTTCACAGCTAAGAGCTCGATTAATAAAAGTACAATACCAAATAGTTTGGAAAGCAAACATATGTTTAATACTACTGATAAGAGGACGTCACACCCAATGTGTGTCTGTCCTAAACTGAAGAAGATCAACTTTTAGGATAGAGATAAGTGTCCCTAAATCTCCCATAATTATACTTGTCCGCCATTGTTTAGCTTGGATAAGAAGTAGTGTTGTCTCTGCTACATAACATTCGACCATTGTATTGTCCAAAACATTTCCTTCTATAGGGTTGACCACTCTAGCAACTACATCACCGCGCAAGGTGATTGCAAACACACCGATAGCTCCCTAGTAGGAGTTGGCAAAAAAATTAGCACCATATGTAAGAATTATAACATCAGGGTGAAATCGAGAGACTTGTTTGTAGTTTTCAAAACTACCTTTTGTTGACAAGTTTACAGTGGCTACTTGGAGATCCATGATCAGCAAGGGTATATTGATCATTAAAATGCTGGCTCGACTTAGGAACAATGATAGTGTGGATTTCGTCCTGATATTCGGGTTCTCCGTTTTTCCCTCCCAAAATTATCCTTTTTACAAACAAAATGAAAGGGTTTATGAACAGTTACGAGAGGAAATAAGGTCAATTTGTGTCAAAACTCAAAGCATTATTAAAAAAACATTTTTTTTCTTTACCGCCTCTTCCTCTAACCACACAACCCACAGTGAGAGGAAGCTTCACGACACCTCTTTCCCTCAATGTCTCTCTCTTTCTCTTCCCGCCTCCTCTCTTCGTCTCATGAGATCCCTTTTGCCATCCCATTTTCCTTTTATTCAATTTGTTTTAAAAGCAGACATTAAGGGGGTGGGTGCACAAATGGGGGTTTGGTGTTACTTGCATCGATGTTTGCAAGCAAGCAAGCAGGGCAAGATGTTTCTAGAGGAAGGAAGATGATTTGCAGGTTGTTGACATTTTGTACAATGTTTGTGCATAAATAAAATCAGGAAATTGAAATAGGGTAGTAGGTAGTTGATGAACATCAGAGAGCAGATGATGGTGAATGACACAAAAAAAAATGAAGAAAATGAACAAAAAATAAGACAACTGAGACTGAATGTAGGTTTTGGTTTTAGGTTTTTAGTGTTGTGTACACAACAATTCTAGGGGTGTGTTTGGTTACTCCATTAACCTTTGTAATGTAATGATTGACCATTGTAATGTAATGAGTCAAAGCCATTCATTTGTTTAGTATTACATAAAACCATCGTAATGGTCATTCCCATTACAGATTTCATTGTAATGGCCATTCATACCTCCCACCCTATGAATGGCGATTACGATCATGATTGTAATGGTCAAATCCACCTAATGGCCTTTTCACCCTCCTCCTGCTGTTGTTATCTTTCCATTCAAGAGGAAGAAGATGCACCTCCACCACCTGCTGCTGTGATCCTCCCTGTTGCTGCTGTGATCAGCCCTGTTGCTGAATCCAAACACCTCCACGATGCCCCTCCCCACCACCTCCTTTCTCCTTCTTTCATGAGATCCATCCGCCACCACAACCTCACCTTCCATCATATTCCTTTTCCATGGGTTGTCATGAAATCCATTCGCCACCACCACCTTACCCACCCTTCTCTTCCATGCGCTGTCAAGAAATCCACCCGCCACCACCACCTCACTCACTCTTCTTCTCCTTCACCAAACCATCATCTTCCTCTCCCCATTCCTTGGTCTCTTTTAACACAATTTGTGGCTTTATTTATGGGCTGACTGCGAGAGGAATGGAGGAAAATGGGCTGATTGGTGGGTGATGAGATTGAAGGAAATGGAAGGCAACTTTTGGAGGTGATGAGATTGAACTCAATCCATGTTCCGATCATAGAAGGGGAGGAGGGCATATTGTTGTTTTGATGCTTTTGTGAGGGCGTGGAAATAGAAGGGGTGTGGGTGGGTTTGGCTTTTTGTTGTTTTGATGCTTTTGTGAGGGCATATTGGTAAAGACACATTACCACTCCCATTACATTCATAGATATACCAAACACTCTCATGCATTCCCATTACCACTCCCATTACATTCCTATTTACATTCCCATTTCCATTACAACGTGAAACCAAACAGGGCCTAGGTGTCCTACCATCAACTGAAAACAAGAATTTCATCAGTGCAGAGACCATTGCACCACACAACATCACAACGAGGTCGAAAGTGAACCAAGATGATAAGAGCGATGAGGGTGAGATCATGAAGAAGAAAATGTTTATGAAGAGGGTTGGAAGGCCCATAAGTGGTGTGGTTGATGGAGTGTTTGATGCTGGTTACATGATGTCTATTAGAATTGGTGGGTCTTATTTCATTTACAGAGGAGTGGTTTTTGCTCCTGGTTTGGTCATTCCACATTCTGTGCTTGGTTATAAGGTCATGGGCCCAAAAGATTTGAATGATGGGCTTGATAATGAGGATATCAAGTGACTCAACTTACCAAAGCCTTGAGTGGTTTTCTACGTTTGTTTAAGCAAAGTTTGAGTGTTCTCATGTTTTATTTATTTATTAATTCATGTTCGAAAGCTATATGATTGACTCGTCCATCTCGGATAGAGACTTGCTTTCGCTCTTAATAATTGAACGAAAACTCACAAAATTCTAATTAGTGAGTCTCGAACCCGTAATCTCTCACAATAATAATAAATGTTATATCAACTGAGCTATAATTGGTAGACGTTTTCATGTGCTCAATAATCATGTTATCCATGTTGTATTTATGTGAATAAAATGTATATGAAGGGAAATAAAGTTTAGGCAAAATCATAATATGAAGGGAAATCAAGCAGTAAAAGAAGAAAGTAATGTTGATGGTTATGGGGTGATCTTCATCTCCATCCAAAATTCTCCAGAAATAGACATAGACCCCACTCAGATCTACCCATTTTAGCTAAAAATGGTGGTGGTGATGATCAAGGAGTCAGCTGTTGGAAAATCCAATTTGCTTTTAAGGTACGCTAGAAATGAGTTCAACATGAACTCCAAAGCTACCATTGGGGTCCAGTGTCAGACCCAGAGTCTTGACATTGATAGAAAGTAGGTTAAAGCCCAAATTTGGGATGTAGCTGTGAAGATAATGAGCTTAATTGGATTTAAACTTCAAATAGTTTTATATTTGACGAAAATTTCGAAATTCTGAAAATGCACATTTTTTTTTTTCAAAAGTAGGCAGGTTGTATTCTCTTCTAAAACCTGCATTTTAAAGAAATATTCTTTCATTCATTGATGTTCAAACCCGTCTTTTTAATTGGTACCGCAATAGTTATTTGGCTGGGTATTGGAGCAACATTACCTATTATAAATCTCTAATTTTAGGTATTTTTCAAATTGATTTAACCATGAAATAAATACCACAACTTAGTGTATCTTTAGCTCTTTTTTTGTTCGGCTATCCCATAACTATTCATAATTCATAATGAATATAGATATGCATGTAGAAAGAATGAAATAGAATTAAATAGAACGAATCAGAATATATTATTCATTCCCTCCAATTATATTCAATTATTTGTTTGCACATGAAGCGCGTTGACGAATAATAATAATAATAAATAACAACTATCTGAGGATGTGTTTTTTTTTTGGTTTGATCATCACGGCTTGGAATGTCCACCTCTACTGAGGATTAGGGGTGGGCACGGGATGGGATGAACCTCATCTCTATCCCATCCCATTTGTTCAGTATCGAGACAGGATGGGATAAACCTCATCTCACAATAAATGGATTCGGGACGGGACGAGATGAGATGAACATGTACTAAATTTTGGATAAAAAATTTTGAATTTACCAAACACACAACTCTAAGAACAACTATATAACTTTAAGCCATTGATTATTATTTTCAAATTTTATTAGCTTTTACTCTATTTTTTAGAACAACTATTAATGATAACAATTTTTTTGTACATTGCTAACGAAAATGATTAATGAGTTTGTTATTTAAAAACTACAAGGAACACACATTATTGTTGTCAAGAGTTAGGAAGAAGAAAAAAAAAGAAGGAAAGGGTATGGGTTGGATTCATTATCTAGGTGAGTCGCATTAAAGTCCGTAAGAATAAAATAGTCATGTCAGTAAATAAAACAACAAATAAAAGTTATGTCAACAAATAATTTCATAGTACATATTTCATAATAAATATTAAAAAAATCGGTCCGAAACAGAACGGGATGTACAAGATTGTAAATCTTCATTCTGATTTCATCCTACTCTAAAATTGGATGAGATCGGGATGAAATTGATCAATCACAATAAAACCAGAAAAAATCGGGAGAGGACGAAATCCAGATTGCGAGATGTGATGCCCTCAATAACTGGGGATGAGTGAAATAGAGGTAGGCCGACTCCAAACAAAAACACGAAGCGTGCCCACTCAATTCAATTCCCGCTTCAAATACTCAAAACCCTCGTCATCATGACTGGAGAACTTTGTCCCCCTCTCCACCTCAATGAAACCCTAACGTAGAACGCAATTGGAATTCTACTAATTGCGAGCTCCAGTTTCAGTGATTTTGTCTGCCACTGTGATTGCAGTGAGTTGGGATTGATATTTCATTCAAAATCAAACTGATTTGGGTTTGATTTTGATTCCAACATTTCATTTCGAGAACAACTCCGTCTCATTTCGAGTCGATCCAAGGTATGCTTAACCCGTTTTTTATTCTCAATTCTATTAATCGACTTCAATTTGCTGATGTTCATGTTTAATTTGAATGTTAGTGCAATGAGTTTCTTTGAAAGTTTGCTTTAGTTATTCAATAAGAATCTGTGAGAATACCATTGAATTAGGTTTGTTGAATTAGAAGATCTGTTGTAGAAAATGATGCAAGATTACCAAATCTGTCTCTACTCTCTACAAAACTTAGGTTAAGTTCGTCCGGAAAATTAAGAAATTTCTTCATCTTGGTTGTCTATTTTGAAATCTTGTACTCAGAGCTCAAAAGATTCTAAGTATTTTAAGCGAGCGCACTAAACACAACCCAAGCAAAAAAGTTACCCTTTTTTGATTTCTAATAATCCTTTCTTCACAATGTTCCGGTATTGCTTTGTGTTCGCAGCTACGCAGTTTGCCAATGTCACTGTAGGCTACACCATCTTTCTTTGTTCTGTCTTTCTTTTCTTTCTATTCTTCATTTGTTTAAAATTTTCTTAGACTTCATACCATAACTGTATAGGTTTCAATTATCTCATTTGCATTTGATTATGGTTGTAGTTATAGTAATAAAACTGTAATCTTAATACAATATCTAAAGACGTGTAAAAAGTTTGTATGTTTAGTTTTCAGAATCTGTATTTTGCTTTTGAAATATATCTGGAATCTGGTTCAATCGTTTGAAGTATTTATCATTTGTTTGGTTGTCAAGATAAGATATTTTCTCAGGTGGATTGGGTGACTGGAGAGTGAAGCGGTGAGTTTCCCGTGGTTTCATATGGGTGATCACCGTACAATTGATGTAGAGAGTCTCATGTCATTGAGTAACGATCTTGTCAATGTACTCAAGAAGAATAAGGATGTCGGCACCTTGATGCAATCTCTAGAAGGGGCTAAGATGCTTCAGTCCTCCTGTGAGTCAGATTTTAATGAGACTCGAAATTTATTGAAAGGTTTGTCAACTATTCTCCATGTTTAATGAGAACATTTTTTTTCTTTCTCAAGTAGGGGTTCAAGTGGAAATATATGCATTTTAATAGTAAAATTACATTGTATTTAAAAAACGTTCTTTCACTTTTCAAAAAAGGTTCCATAGGATGTTCATATTCGAAAGTAAATTGGTTCATCCGTGTGATCTGCTTTTCCCTACTTGTCAATATTTCAATGCAATTGGTGTAATAGTTGAAAGATAAAACACATTTCAGTACCTTTTGGTAATTACAACTACATTAAAGGCTAAAATTTGTAGCCTGGAATTTGATTGTTAAAATGTGAAGAATAAGTTATGTTCTTGTCATTAATCATTCAGATGTGGACATCAAGAGTCAGTTTGGTACAGATCTTGGGCGCTACCATATATTTGTATTGAATATTTAGTTTATGAAACAAAACTTGGGTTTACCATGTACTTTATTATGCTTGACATGCACTTTTTTGGCTATAGACTACGAAAAGAAAATAGCTACATGCAGGCAACGGATAGATGAGATAAAACATGAAGTTGTTACAGATGCATGTTTTGATGGTCTTCAAAGTGAGCTTGAAGAGGAACTTCGAAAAGAACGTTTACTTACAGAGGAACTAAGATAAGCATATAGTATTTGGTTGAATATATATATATATATATATATATATATAAATATACTACAAAGTACCCAGTTTACCAAAGTGTTGCTTGTTTTTTACCTACACAGTTGTTAACAATCAGATTAGTGATCTAGAATATCAGAGAGTCGCTCTTGAGGAGAAAAGGCAGATTCTTAACAAATCCGAGAAAGATGAACTAAGAGCACAGTAAGTATCTTGGGCCACTTGCTTGTTGTATAATTATGCTAGTTGCACATTCTAGTTGTATGCATTTGAATTCTTTTGGCCCAACATCTTTGTCAATTTGCATGGAATACCTTGACATTCAGTATATCAATGGCATGATTCTTTCATCTATATTTGTAATTTATATGTCAATGTATGTGATTTTGTGATGATTAACGCTCATACCTCTACCATTCTTGTTACTCTAAGATGGGGAACCGGAGGAGTTCATTGTCATTCTACCATGCATGTACCATGTGCTTTGCTAATATGAGTTTTCTTTTTGACACTTGACAGAGTCCTTATTTAATCCGGTAATGTGTTCCAGGCTAGGGAATCTAATTTAGCATCCCCATGCAAATAGAGTGTAGTACCTTAATCCATTTTACAATCTAGTGAGACTACAGGAAGAAAGAATAGGTATCATTGAAGGGCTGGTTGAAAGGTGTTCGGGACCATATTATTGATATTATGCGTTTGTTTTTTAACCTCCATCAGGTATACCCTCCAAATGAGTGTATGTTATCTTGTATGTGAAGCATTATTTTGTAAGGTCAAAATTGTCCTTACACTAAACGACAAAATAATTTAACCTCACCCATATATTTTGGTTATTTGCCTTGAGATACAGACATTCACGTATCTTGACTATAAATAAAGGGACACAATTGAAAATAACCATTGAAGATCAACATGGGTTAATGGGGTTGCTATGTTGCAAACAAATTTCACAGCCATTGAAGTTTAAATTTCTGTGAAATTTCTATTTTACAAACAAATTGCAATCAAAGAGAAGCAAACCCGCTTTACATCTAACCAAAAACTCATCAAAACCAATCAAAATGTCACCAAACATATGAAACAAAGGGTAAACCCACATCTTCCAGTTCTCACAGCCAAATTGAGAATAGCAAGCTTGGTGCATCCAAGCTTTCATCCCTAGTCAACTAAAGAGAAGAAGAAAAATCCAATCAGTTCATGTCCCTTTCGGTTTCCCCCCAAATGTCCAAGCATTCATCCCTTAACACTTGTCAATTCACCTCTCCTCCAATTTCAGGAACTCGGTGTTATTGGCTTCAATTGGGACTTGGTTTGTTTCAATTCAGTGGGATGGATCATAAATAGCTTCAAGTGCCATTGGCTTTGATTCGATGGGGGTGAACCAGAGGGTGGTGGTGGCGATGTTGTTGGTTAAGGGAAAGTAATGGTGGGGGAGGGTTGGGGTGGCGGTGGTTTTGTTTAAAGGAGCTGTTGGGTTGTCTCATCAGTTGTTAAGAAAGATGGAGGGTAAACCAAAAGGTGGTGGTGGCAGTAATGTTGGTTTTCATGGTACGAAAGTTGAAGGGGTAGGCAGAATCGATACACTATTTGGGATTGCAATTCGTGTATTATTTTGATTTGATATGATATTAGGTACGATAATTATTTTATGTATACCCATATATTTGTACAATGTAAATATATATATAAAAAATATGTATGAATATATGAACATAGACTCAATACATGAATTTTTTGCACTCATCTAATTATGATAATTCGTTGAAAATTTAAAGGTGTTTTGAAAAACACCAACTCATTAGTAAGTGATTACCCAATAAAAAATAAAAATAAAAATAAATCTTAAAGGACCTGACTACCTTTGTTTCAGATCTGACATTCTCCATCCATTGTTCTTGGGTTGTTGAAATTCATCGATTTGGGTCACGAATCGATACGCGCAACCCATTTCGAAATTTGCAAGGGGATTGAGTGAATCGGGTATCTATGGATCGGGGTCTGTGGTTTTGCTAAAGGGGCCGAGTGATGGGGATGGTGTGGTTGTTGGGTTGTCCAATGGTGGTGTTGTTCTTGGGTTTATTAGGAAAATGGGGAAGATGAAGGACGGTGAAACAAAGGGTGGAGGCGGCGGCGTTGTTTGTTTAGGGCAGGTGAGGCAGGGGTATTAGGGCTATTTTGGTCCATATAAACTTTAACTGACAGACAAAACATATATTTGGGTGTATGACTAATTAGACATACCATATATGCTGGGGGTATGTCTAATTACTGCTTATTTTTTTCCAGGTTGAGACTTTGTATTGAGCTCAGAAGTTATTTCTTCTGAGGCTCCTCTTATTAGATCCCAAATGATTCTCATCTGGGGGGAGTCGGTGGGCTAGTCTTGTAGGCAGCTGCTATGGTTCCTTTCTGGACTTGTTTTATTTTCATTTTATTTTTCTCATATATGCTTTTATAGACTGCAATAGTGTTATGTTTGTTTATACCAAAAGTAGGATCTGATAGCCTGAACCTCCTGTCTCTACATGGTATATGTGTTACACCAATCATCTAGTGAAACTCTTAACACGTCTTCCTTTACACCGAGATTTGAGATTTAGGATGGAAAATCATTTCTGAAAGAACTGTTTGTTATGCAGGAGGATGCTTTCAACGTATGCATCAGTTACAAATATCATCCCAAATTTGTACGATCCAACCAATATATCTGGCCGTATCCTTCAATTAAAACACCAACTGTTAACTTGTATGGCCATTTGTTTTGATTGCTTGAGAATGAGATATGGTTTTTATCTTGTGGCTACCTTGTACTCCTGACCTCGATTGCAGATATTGTAGATAGGGATAGAAAGATCGTTGAGAAGTTTGAATTCACACCAGCAAATTCATCGTCCTTGGAGATATGCAATGACCTCTGGAAAATGATCAACTTGTGAAGAAGTGCCATTTTTTGTTGTCTGCAATGGTGCTTATTTGAGTTCAGACTATTTGTATGTATTTTATGTTTGCATAGTTATACAGTTGTAATGTTTGTTGGTTTTTTCGGGGTCTCAACGATTGCTAAGAATTATCTGACTCGTATCAGGGTACTCGTTAAAATATTAAATTGTAATTGTGGGTTTCAGAACTTGAGCATATAATATCACATACATTTTACGAATTTACATGTTTTTTGTGTTGGAAAATGTTGATATGCTAGTTTGGAAGTGGTATGTTATGACAGAAAGACAGCAGCGATTTCGTGTGATCGTACGATCACAGTTATCCAAATATTTGAGCTGAAATAACTTGTCTTGCTTTTTTTTTTTTATTGAAAGGCAAGCTTGGGGTTTATATGGGTTCTCCAGACCACTGAAAAAAGATATTGTTACATTTCACCTCCTTGGGTATCTTCTACCATTTGCATCATTAAATTCAATTTTTTAGATTTTCTGCGAATGAGCTAGGTGTAATTTCAATAAATTCTGTGTTTGGTCTCAAGCTCACAAGTTTGTTCGCTACAAAGTTAGTCTCCCTGGCAGCGCACATAAATCGATGGCTTTCAAATTCTTCAACTTCCTTCTTGATGGGTCTAGCCGTGTCTTGCCTCCCAAGGAGGCAATTTATTTGTGCTCAGATATGTACAAGTGTTATGCGAGTCCATACAGCACACTACTCTTCTCAGTCCTCCATGTCTCTTGGCTAATTTAATCCCAATTTTCACCCCTTGAAACTCATGAAGAATCACTGAGTTAGCCTCCTGAGATCCTGCAGCAGCTACTATTACATTGCCATTATGGAAAATCAAAGCTTTGTGCATTGTCAACCAACTGATGAAGCTATGCCTGGGTATTCCTTCCTTTAAACCATACTAGTCTAGCCCATGGTATTTGGACATCTTTGTGTCTGATGGAATGGTACGCTCCTCTGTTAGAGAACTCACCATTTTTGCCTCCCATCCAAGTGATTTCGTCCTTGAATCCGACGTCCAATTCCACCAAACTCAGGTCTTCAAAAATATCATCAATCGCTGCCCTTACGTGGTCGTGTGCCTCCCATCTTCCTGATCTTATCAATGTGCTAACTTTGGCATTCTTATTCAGTAAGGAGTCATATACCAGATGTTGAGGAAGACCTATTTAAGCATAGGCCCCGGCTTCTGCATTAGTGACCTTGCTAAACCAAACCCAAAATGTCTGTAGGGGTAACTGAAAATTTTGTAGCTTTTATTATTTCAAAGTGCTGTCTGGTGTTTTATGAAATTTGTGAATCTGATTCTTCGTCGCATGTAGCAATGTTAATGCTTTTTCTCACGCAAAAAAATGTTTTATGGTCATGCCTAGAGATCTTTCGTCGTGTTATGCAGTCCTATTAGTTTTGTGTATTCCAGTCTCAATCAGGTCGTCTCCGTGCCCCTGTAAATTGTGCTCCTAAGTAATAACATCTGCTCAGTTAAATGTCTTTCTTCACTGCATCAAGGGTCATGGAAAAAAAGTTGGAAACTGAATTTTGTTTCATGGACAATTTGATCTTTGGTGCACAGATTTGAAGAACTAGGGATGGGCGCGGAATATGATAGGCATCATATGATAGGCATCATCCTGATCTCGTCCCATCCCAAACGGGTTCAGCACGAGACGGGATGAACATGTACTAAATAGTCCTCCAACGAAAAATAACAAAAGAATTTCATCTCACATTGCTCACATATTAATAACGTCAATTTTTTATATATAATTTTCATCATAACAATATTAAATATTGTATAGAATTTGTGGAGGTTTACAATGGAATTAAATTGTCAAGTAAATGATGGGAGATGGAAGAAGTTCCTTTATAGATCCGTCTTGCATATTTTCGCAAGAGTTGAAATATCAGTCATACAAGATACAATTAGGAGTGATGTTCTCTAACTACATAAGTTATAGGTTCCGCTTGGTATCCCGAAAAATAATGCAAATGCATTCATTTTCAAGGATTGTAAAAAATAGGTGCTTGGTAAGATTTATGTAAAGCGGTTATGGAATTAAAATGCATAACCTCCACATCTTCAAGTTATGAGATTCTGCATTATTTTACGGGATAAAACGTTCTGAATTCTTTTGCAGAGAACTCTCACGATCACATGTTGGACTATACTTATGAATAAAGTCTATATTTTTAAGAGTTCTTATTATTATGTGTAACTCAATAAAGTCCATACTATATGGAACTTAATAAAGTTCACATTCAGAGAGTTTATTATAATTAAAACTCTTTCAAATAGTCATTATTTTTCTTACATATTATTCAGTTACATATTTAAAAAAAATATATGTAATATAATATATATGGGATAACATAAGGCGTGTGAAATGCATGCTAATGAAAAAATAAAATACTAAGCAACTGAATGCATTACTTTGCAAAATGCATATTTTTACAGTGTATCAAGCGGGGCCATAGTGCAAAACTAACTCAAACCATCATTTGCTTTTATTTTCTATAATAATAATTGTCCTATAACCAATCTAAAATGAGAAAAAACATAAAATTTTCATTGGTTTTATTTGACCTAAAATATCCAAATTGAAATTTCTACCTAAACATAGAATACCAAATTAAGCAAGTAAATTATCAAACAATAGATATTTTGATTTAATTTCAACACATCATAAATTTTCATTTAGAAAGTAGTTTGACTAAAATTAATAATATCAAATAAATAAATTTGGGACGGAATTGGCGGGTTGAAAATCTTCATCCTGATGGTTTGATCAATCTCAAAAGGACTCGAAAAAAATCGAGATAGGATGCCCACCCTTATTGGAGACTGTGGCAAATGAAAAAAGAAAAGAAAAAATTCGTCCACCGTGGGGCTCAAACCCACGACTAAATAAATTCGGGATGGAATGGGCGGGTTGAAAATCTTCATCCCGATGGTTTGATCAATCTCAAAATGACCCGAAAAAATCAGGATGGGATCGAAATCACGGGATGCCCACCCTTATTGAGACTGCAACAAATGAAAAAATATATAATTCCGCCCACCGTGGGGCTCGAACCCACGACTAAATAAATTCGAGACGAATGTGCGGGTTGAAAATCTTCATTCCGATGGTTTGATCAATCTAAAAAAGACCAAAAAAAAAAATCAGGATGAGACGAGATGGGATGCCCAACCCTATTGGAGATTGAAAAAAAATAAAAAAAATTTCAAGATGAGACGAGATAAAAAAAAAAAAAAAAAAAAAAAAAAAAAAAAAAAAAAATCGCCCACCGTGGGGCTCGAACCCACGACCACAAGGTTAAGAGCCTTGCGCTCTACCAACTGAGCTAGACGGGCTTGTTGTCAGTCATTTTGGATTATGATAATTATCATATATAACCAAATCAACATCATGACTAGTATCAATGGTAGCCTGGTTGAATGGTTAAGGTTGTGGTGGTTTAAACCCCACGTCTTGGGTACCATACCCACCAGCGACACGCTTGCCTTCTAGATCAAGTTACACCCATCTATAATATTAATACCCCACTCTAAGACATCCATATTTCATAAATTAGTTCACTTATCGTGAGAATACGGGATCAAAAAGAGCAAGAATCAAGTAACTCGCAAAAATAATTTTGTCGGCACAACTTGGTCAAATTAATCTACTTGCAGAGTTTCAACAACTAAACTTGATGCGCCCAAATCTCACCCTCTTGTATATTTGACCTGCAAAACAAATGTTAGACTGCCAATGACTATCTTTTTGGTAGCCGAAGGCACTCCGATGCTTAAGTCAACAAATTTGTTGAAGAAGAAAGTGAATCGGGACAAAACTTGGTTAAAGTTGCATACCTTGATTGATTATTCCTTTTACCTTAGATAATGGTCGTTAATTCTTTGCGTGACTTAAGCATGTAAGGCGCAACATAATAAGACGTTCTTCAAACAGTCTCCTCCTTTATGAAGGCATGTCCGTAGAGGCGTAACTCTCTCCATGACTCTTGTTTATACAACATTTTTCTTCTTTACCAGAGAACTCGCTTGGGGCTAGATTTGGGCCTTTAGCCATAATTCCTTATGATAGGCCATGTTTGCGCTTTTATGATTGATTTTGCCTTCTTTTAGCTTTATGAGTTGATAAAAGGTATACACAATCCTTATGATGGATGATTTCTGCCATATGTACAACTATGATGATGATGGTCTATTTTGATGTATCATCAAAACTCATGAAAAGAAAAATGCTAATATTTTTATCAGAGGCGAGCTGAACGCTGATCCAAACACTAGGAACATTGCACAATGGCAGAGTTCTCACTGTCTCCCCGTTTTCATACCAACAACACCGCAGCTCTACAAGAACAACAATACACACCGTCACATGCCTCTGCTGGCAGCCGTAACACATTCGTTGCATCCAAAAAAAAAAAAAATCCAGAAAATAAAATACCATAATAACATAGTAGTATTCTTGATTTCAATATTTACAGGGGTTTTGGGTTGCTTAAACAATTTGCATGATATTTTTCATCAAAGTAACAACTTACATTACAGAGTAAAACAGTACACCTTTATATGGAGATTTGTGGTACATCGAGCTCCAAAGTATTACATAGCAGTTCTAAATGGGTAACAATAGATTGAGCTAGAAGGGCGACACAAGGATCATGAAATACTTATACTAACTTCGCAATCTTCAATTGGTGCTTCCATGCATTCGTGTGTGCTCTTATATTTCTAGGTACTGTCACTGCAGATCCCAGGCATCTTGTATCCTCCATGTCGCACACTTCGAGCATTTGGTCCTCTTCGGTTTTTGCAATGATGCCAAGGGATGGTTCTTCACAAGCCTTAAGCTGGGCGGTGCCTTTGTAAGCCTTGCAAACAAAAGCTACAAAGTCCTCATAGTCCTATAATGTTAAAACAAATGTCAGTTCCCAAAGAACCAGAATCACTCCTTAGGGCAATGCTAAGTACCCAGTTATTCTCAACAAAATGAAAAAAAACAGATGTATCATGCAGTCCCTTGACTTGCAACAAATTACTCAATGGATTAATAAAGCCCATAAGCAAGTGATACGTTGAGCTTTTCATAACTGTAAAAACAAAAAATGTAAAAAATATTGAGAATTTAAAGTATGAAGTCTATTGAAATATAAATGGGATAATGAACAAACTTCATAAAGTGGTTGACCATCCACTACCACCCAAGGTACATATGTGTGAGGAGGCTGAAGGCTGCCAGTATCGTTTGCATACTGAAATTCAAGCTGCATACAAAAAAAGGGAAAAGAGAAACTAAGATCAACGTCAAACCAAGCAGGGGATGACAAAACAACATTCTTGTTCAAAGGAATATTTACTGCAATCTATTAAAAAAGAAAACTATAGGCTGACCAATTTCATAGAAATGTCTGAAGGGATGAGTAGTCGGAGGTACATAGTACAATAAGATCATGAGAAACATTGGAAATAAATTAAGATAATTTGCTCAATAGGTACTACATGATTTTTTTCAGATTCTTTGGGTAGTTGTTCAATTGATATGGTTAGACGACCTAAATCATCGCCACCATGCAGATTGTACAATTATGTTGCAACCGCAAAGGGATAAGAGAACACATATCATACCAACCAGGTATGGTAGTTTAATTTCTCTCTCTTTCTTTCTCATTAAACTGCTTACCTATACCCTGGTCTACAAGGTTTGAATCAGACTGGTATCTAGAGCTTGAGTATTCCCATCTTTTGGTTACGCTTGATAATAATTAACCAAATGAGGAGCACGATTCATTGAGTTGACCATTTAGCTTATTCTTGATGGGTGGTGATAAAACCTTCATTCAAGATTGTTAATAACACAATCTCCTTTGTCTTTACTATTCATTGTTTACATCTCTCAATTATTTGACATATCATGGAGAGGACTGGGCATTTCAGACCAAAAAATTGGACCGAACCGGGAAATATTGTTTTAATAGTCAGTCCCAAAATCGGACCGAACTGGCCCGATCGTAAAAACTTTTATACAAACATTAAAATGACTCTAACCAGCACTTATTATGAAAATGACATACTCAGGAGGTTCGAGTATTTAACACTACATATTCACCCACTAACTTTGTTAGTAGCTTATACTACTAGAATCTGTGAGCATAAACTAAAAATCTGATTTTGAAGAGCTTCACGTGTGAATCTTATAAATCACCATATGTTATTAACACAGTGGAAAATTCTCTCTTCTTTGTGCATCTCATTTAAAGGGCAGAACAATACAATTAATGTGTTCATCAAACATAAAGGGGCTAACAACACCAATATGTATTAAAAATAATGAAAAACTGTAAGCGAATACATGAAATTCAAAATGGGCTTGTAACTATTATATCATATTTTAAAAATTTCTACACAAAAATTTGCAATAGGAATCCTTCATATAAAGTGTTCAATCAACAACGTGAGAAATCACAAAATCTGATTGGGTACACATAGCATTAGCCCTACAATAAATAAAATATTATCATTGTTTTAAAAAGCATTTTTAAAGGGCGCCTTGAGGCGCGAGTCGAGGCGGGGCGCACAGAAATCGCCTCTGCGCGTACGAGTTGAGCTGCCAGTGTGAGGCGTACGCCTCGAGGCATTTTTGAGGCGTACGCTTTTTTATTTCTTAATCAGTTGACATTATTTGGTAAATGGCTCCCCAAATGCACCTAGAAACACTGCAGTTGACAAGCAAATGGTTGATTGATTCATGGCTTGACATGCAGGACGCATTTGTTGTTCGCATGCCTACCTCTTCTAAGGAGATTGTCCCTTTTGAGGGTATTTCCAATTAAGGCAATCCAAACGAAAACACATGCTTTGGGGGCAATGTTACTGACCCATATCTTCTTGATGATATCTTTGTCCCACCCTTGGATACTACCCCCGCAGAGCTTAAGATAGACAAATTTAAGCTGAACTGATCATTCTTGCCGCTTTGTTCCAACCTATCGTCTTCATGCTGGAATCTGAACTGATTCTCAGTAGTTTAATCTGCGTTGAACGTCAAAGGTGAAGAGTCCTCCTTGTTGGTGGCTTCCATATCATTGTAAAACTTGCTCTTTATTTGTTTGAATTTTTTATATACATTTTTACTATTTTTTACAAAAAAATGCCTCACTTCGCCTCGCTACACCTCAAGGCTACGCTTCGCCTCGGAAAAAGCTCGATTTCCTCGAGTCTTAAAAACGTTTTTTAAAACATTGAATATTATATCATTAATGTAAATTTTTTATTTATTTATTATAATCACATTAGGTTAAAAAAGAGCAAAAATGAAATTCATGACATTATGTTTGTGCAATTCATAGAAAAAGGGTGCACTAGCTACAATTTATTTATTATCAATATTTTTTTAACCAAACTTAGGCACATGTTGGCAACATGTGCAAATGTGGGCACAAGTAGTGTGCGTGAAGATACTAGTCTATCATAATATATATGATTCTGCGGCATTCATTCATTTATTCTAACACCATCTTTTCAAGTAAATGAAAGTTTCATATATCACTTAATGGAGGGGTTAATGGCAAATGTTCTATTGAGAACACCCAAGTGCTAGGACTAATACAACCAAACTGTTACAAGAAAAGGAAGTTAGCTTTTAAGCAGTAATTAAATTTCCCATGTTCATAAAAGCACATTCTGGATATCTTCATTGCTTACACAACCATGAATGTAGACAACACTAACATGCAATTCAGTTCTGGTAATACAAGAACGGAAGCACTGGAGTTTATGACCCATACTTTAAGAGTAAATTTCTACCAACAGAAGCACATTGCAGCAATATATAAATGTAAGAACGATAAAGAATGAACATACCTTTTTCCCAATTTCGCTCTTATAGCAGGCCTGAATAGGTGTTGCGTCCAACCCCAATTTCCCAAAACAAGACTCCCATTCTTTATAATTGCCTTCCACAACTAAGCTCTCAACACAGTAAATGAAAGGGAAGTGTTTATTCTGCAAGAAAAATTCACAAGTTGATGACAGGTTAAAAGAAGAATGATCACATCACCTTAGAGGTAATTGACATCACACTTAAATAATAATGCCAACTTGTAAATGATTTGCGACCCAAGCATGTTGAGATGCTAATAAAACTGATTTGTGGACTAGTAAAGGGAATTCTGCATTAATTTGGCATTCTATGGGCACTGACTAGATAATGTGATGGTTAGAATAAACAAAGAAGAAGAAATTAGAAAACCATCGAGTAGGTAAATACTGAACAATTGACCATAAAAAGTTTTTGCATTCATGACATGCTTAAGTAACATCAGATCTTTTTTGGATTAAAATCTTGATTTTATCTTGAACCAGTATAGTTTTCAATCAATAACTTGGTTATAGCTTATAAGTTAAGCAGATAACTATAATAGTTTACACTCCCATTGATCTTTCTAACGTTTTTGGTAAAAAATTCAAAACACCAATAATAGAAAAATAAAGAACATACAAAGCAAGACATTAATTGTTTATGATAAATTGCCAACTCTCTAAAACCTCGAACTTGTAGAGAGGGCGAATCCAATCATATATCATGCGGAAGTGAAAGTGGGGTCGTGAGACTACAACTATTTTGGAGGATACTAATCGTACAACTACACTGTAAATTCACATAGTACTACGTGGATAAGCACATGGACAATTTAGGACCATAGATAATGGAGTGGGTTCAATATTCCAACACTCCCTCTCAGCGCAAGCACGAAAACAATACCCGAGGACCAATGCTCTGATACCATGATAAATTGTCAACTCTCTAAAAGCTCGAACTCGTAGAGAGAGCGAATTCAATCATATATCAAGAGGAGATGAGAGCTGAGTCATGGGACTACAACAATATCAATGGATACCAATCGTACAACTAAACTGTAAATTCACACAATATTAGATAAGCACATGGACAATTTAGGCTATGGATAACTGGAGTGGGTTCAATATTCCAACAGTTTCTTCATGAAGATTGAGAAATCATATTTACTCATTCAAATGGATGTCAACATAAAAGACTCGCATCAATCTATATACTATTTATCTAATATATACAATTAAAATGTCAAAATAATAAGTACAATGTATCCTTTACTACTCCAATTTTTATCTTCTTTCATAAATCCGATTCGCACTATAAGTTTATCATGCATTTTGATTAGAATCCACCAAATAAATAACAAAATTATCAAAAGGGGCAGGGGTGAATGTTTTACCAGCTCCGGCCAGGCATTTATAGCACATGCTTCAACTGTATTCAATATGCACTCATACTCTCCGTGCTGCAAAACACAAACAAGAACATACATCCATCACCAACAAAATCAAATCAAGATAACAACTAAACAACTAGTAGCACACAATCAACCAAAAGTCACCCAAACCACTAAGGGTGTGTTTGGTTGCAACGAAAATAGACTTGGAAATTTAAACCGTTTCCGAATCCTGAGGCCTCCTCTCCAAATTAGATTTTCATGATTAGTGGTCAAACAGTCTTACAATGGAAATAGATTCCATTTCTAAGGGTGAATGGCTAACCAAACATACCCTAAAATTACAAAAAAAATTTGCATGTCCAAGAGCCAAAAACAAGATGGTAAATTCGTCTTTAAAGAAAAAAGAGATGAACCTGGCAAGTGATGTCTCCATTGGCAGTGATCTTGGCGTTTCCGTACGGAACAAGTTTCAAATCAACTACGTTGATGAGATCCGTCTGGAACAACTTCGTCAACCCTTTCACGATGAAGCGCGAGCAGTACGGACAAAGAGTCTCGTAATAGAGAGCCAAAGTCACCTTCTCCGCCGCTTGAGCTGTTGGAGAGTTGAAGACCAAAAGCCAAGATAGGAGGACGAGAGGAAGAACAACTCGAAGAAGACGAAAAGAAGCCATAGATTTTTCCATTTTTTTTTTTTCCCTCCGAAACGGATAAGACTTGAGAGAAGAGAGTGAAAGGGGAGGTAAATATAAAATGCAGCTTTTCTAAATGGCGAGGAAACGTGCGAGGGAAAGAGAGCGATGGATGGGTGTAACAATCCATTCCTTCGAGATACACGCCGTTGCTCATCTCGAAGGAATGGATGGTTACACCTTCTTCTTCGCGCGTTTCCTCCTCATTTAGAATCACCGATGATGTTTTGAGTGAAACGTGTATAGTACTCAAGGTCCCACAATTGTTTGTTGTCCGTTTTTGCAGTGATGGTGCAGTGAATGCATGTGGACTTTAAAATGGGTCAATGGCGTTTCGGTCCGGTGGTTAGGATCGTGTGAATTTATCATTTACCTTTTTAAGTTTAAGACTTGTCGAGGACATAGTTATTTTTTTTTTATGGTGTTGATATGTAGGTTGCATCGTGTTGATAGGTTATGAAATTCTATAAAAATTCAGCTCGTTTTCCAAAAAAATCAAAATATCTTGTTATTAAATTTGCATGGGAGCGACATTTACCCTGTAGAAGTAAAGACTTTTTGAGGAAGTCTAGACAACCAGGGTTATCGGTCAAATTTTATTTATTTACTATTAAGATTAGATTTTTTGTACAATTTTATTTATAATCTTTAAACATTATGTATAAAATGAGTCAAAAGCGTAAAAAAACATAATTTTAATTAAAAAATAGTTAATAGCCCTGACTGCCTAAAATTAACACTTTTGACTGACATGTTTCTCTTTTTTATTTAGGTTAGTATAAGTTTTGACAAAAAGAGAGACCTGCTGGTCAAAAGATTTCACCTAAATTAATAGGTTTATATGCTAATTTAGATTCAAGTTGGACTTGGGTAAAGTGTTAACCATATTCAAACTACACTTCGTGATATATCGACCACATTTGCTTTGTGTTCTAACTTTTTTCTTGTCTTTGGACTTATTTTCCCAACACCCAAAGTGCACACAATGGTAAACTTTATGGAAATAATGGAATAAAGAGCTTTAGATTGTGGAAAGGGCTTGTCTTATTAGCGAGGGAACGGGCGAGGGAGGGAGTGCAACCCTCCGTCTCTCTCGCCGGTTTTCTCGCCAATTAGAATTCCCCTTGTGGAAAAGATGGATGAGGTTCTTTCCTTGTTCTAAGCGTATGCATATGAATCAATCCCCTATCCCAACTCTCACGTCATGCTTTACACAAACTAATACGACTATTGGATTCTTGAACACTATGACCCATTGGCCCAATAAAAACAAAAAAAAATAAAAAAAAATAAAGTTAGACTTTGGTCTCAGGTGATATGGACCCCTGGGCCTTCTTCCTCGAAAACAAACACATTCTGAGTTTAATTTCTGTAATAAACTTAAATCACATCTACGCCAAATCATTCATTTGTTTCTTTCTGAGACTTATAATGCCCTCTGTATGCTTGTAGGGTTGAACAAATTGAATGAACTGAATAAGTAGTAATTTGTCAAAAATGAGAGCATGCTGATCCCGTCCCGATCCCATATTAATGGGATAGAATAAGAATGGGTCTATCTCATCCCGTGCCCACCCCTAATTGCAATGAGGAGCTTATTGAGTGACACCTCAATTTGATTCCTCTCTGCATGTTATAGCTGTATAATGGGGAACCATATGGTTTTGGGTGCACTTACCAATAATGTTTGTATGTAACCAGGGAAGTTGAAGAGTATAGTCCCATATCAACTAAATATGCAAGTATAGTCAGCTATTTATACACACCAAATCAAACTGAATGGCACGACCTTACTTGAACAGGATCTGTTCTATAGGCTCGTACCTCTGTATCCTTACCCGCTAAGGAGACAGGAACCAACGTCTGGCTGATGAATGATGGCCGTACGATCAGAGCGTGATTAACGGCTGGGGTTCACTCTGATGGAGTTGTGCCCACTAGCTGTAGAGGATCGTTCTCAGCAGCTGGGGTGGTCGCACGGTTGTCTGACAGACTTCCCCATAATCTTTTGCGTGGGCTCTATTTAATGGTCCGTAATCCAAGTTCTTAGCAAGTGGGCTTTGAATAGAACTTGGGCTTGCATGTCACACTACAAACATTGACAAGGTTTTGCTTCTAACTTCGTAAGCTGGAGCAGAAAAATAACTTCTAGCAAATGTTGAGTTTGGTTTTCAATCTCAAGACAGTTGTCTGAGCTTGAAATTTAGTTCTTCTATGAGTATTTGTTGAAGACATAAAATTTTTCATTATTTTTTCTTTGTCTAATTTAAAAGGTTTAGTTAGACAATGAATTACTGGCAGAAAATTCATTTCTGATTGAGTTAGTGATTTGTTTTCTTCTGCTTGTTCAGAAGTTTGATCTGGAGGATTGTAAATTGGTTAGGAAATTTGTGGAAAATTATGATTGGTCATAATATTTGCTAGATTGAGGTGAGGAAGAGTTTCTGGAGTAGTAACTCTTGAAATTTGAGTAGGAGCAGTTCTGAATGATGATTCAGATCTACGTCCTGAATTGAATTTAGAAGGATCTTGGTTAGTGATACGTAGATCGCTAAATCTTAATTCAACTGTCCCATCTGGGCATGTATAGATGTTATCTATTTGACTTTGAGGAAGACTCTTAGAAACAGAAGCTCCTTCTATGATCCAGGATTCCGGAAGAGTGACCTGATTTCAATGAATTGTTCGTGGAACAATAACATTAGTTTTCTGGTCATTGATTTCAAAAAAGATTGTTTGTCCTTTCTCATCAGTATGAAGAGCTTTTGGACAAAGCTGAGTCTTCATAGCTCTATAAGTGATTTTATAGATGAGAGCAAGGGGTTCAGAACCTTCAGCCATGTCAAAGCCGTTGGTCTGAATATTGAGAGTCAGTGTATCTAGGATATGTGGATCCCAAAGAGACACTGAATAATTAGGATAACAGTTAAAATAAACTGGACCCGTTGAGAGTGATGATTCTGCAATTCCAAGCAGAGAGTCACCAAATTTGTTGTGTCAACAGTCGCGAAGAGCAACCAAAGCACAAGTATCTAGTCCTAACTTGGTTAAGGGTTTAGGGCTACTTGGATTAATCCTAAATCGATATATTTATATTTTTCTTTAATTAAAGAATTAATTGTTTGAAATGAAAGTAATTGTTTTGAATCCAAGGATTTATTGATTGGTATTGTTTGTTCAACAATACTAATCAAATTCTCAGTTTTTGGAGAAAAGATGGATTTGGAAATTTTGTAAATTTCTTTTTGAGGGATTACTGGTATAGACCAGTTTTGCAAATCTTGTTCAACTTCTGGAATTTTCTTTCCATTCTATTTTGTAAATTTTGGTTATTTGACCTAGAGCTAGAAGCTCTGAAAAGCTTTGAAAACAAAGACATGTTTTTCAAATTCTTTTGGGTGATGGAGGAACACTGTGCCTGAAACACCTAAGTGGGACCACCTAACCTTGATTGTACTGCGCTCACCATGGCGACTTACATTTATCAAAGGCTCTACGGCTGACCAACACTCGTAATGACTTACCAACGCTATCAACGGTTTACCAACGACACCTAGGACTTACTATCATTCCCCGGGAAAAAAAAAATATGGCTATGATACCAATTCTACCCAGGATATCCTATTCTAGAGCAAATAACAACAAACAAACAAATAGATACAGGATGAAGATTAGAAGAAGATGAACAAAGATACAGAGATATGTGAATTAAAAATTAAAATACATAAAAATGCATAATTTTGAAGAACTATTTTTTGTATTGTCCAAGAGAACAGCCTCAACGGCTTATATTACTTCTCATAAAATTATAGAATTTAGTTTTTTCCAAGTCAAAAATTCTTGGTGCAGAGATTAGAATTAATGATCCTCGTTGCAGTCAATAAAAAATTTCTAAGCAGCTGAGTTTTGTTGAAAAGAATAGGAGCAAAAACTCAATGTTAGATGATTTGTAAAAATACACGGGTTTCAGTGAAAGCGCTTTCAATGAATTCTCGGTTCAATCTTTAATTTTTTTTTTCTTCAGCTCCATAAAATTTCCACCCACCGTTTTGGTTAGGGGTGGGCATTCTATTTCGCGATTTCGATCTCATCTTGATTTTTTCGGATTTTAATGGGATTGAATAATTTCATCCCAATCTCATTTCGTCCCGATCTAGAATGAGATGGGATGGGATGAAGATTTTCAATCCTGCCAATCCCATCCCGTTCTGAGCTATTTTTTTTATATTTATTATTAATATATATATTTATTTTTATTCATATAAAGTTACAGATAACAGACAGAAACTCATGGTGTTTTACAATGGTAACAGAAATGTTACTTCAAGAAATAAATATTTACTAAGCAAGAGAAAGATAACAG
This sequence comes from Berberis thunbergii, assembly GCA_003290165.1. NCBI lineage: Eukaryota > Viridiplantae > Streptophyta > Magnoliopsida > Ranunculales > Berberidaceae > Berberis > Berberis thunbergii. The sequence goes on along the minus strand of QNQO01003021.1, from coordinate 49,295 downwards.
ACTGTTGCTTGGATTCCCAATAAAGTTTTTTTTTATTTGATTTTGTGTGCTTGATTTACTGTAGAAAGAAACGTCAAACATTGAAAAAAAACGAGCTTTGCTACAGAGCGAGGGAAAGGGGGCGAGGGATTGGTGGTAACCACCCATCCGCCTTGAGATGAGTGTATAAAATTCAAAATATGTGATAGTACTTATCTCGAGGCGAATGGGTGGCTTCGACCCATCCCTCGCTCCCTCCCTCGACCCCTAGAATTTTCCAAAAAAAACTGTTGGTGCTTGTTCCGAATGTAATTAAAATTCAGTGGTCTTTTAAGAGCTCAGATTTACTGGCACTATTCTTGCAAAATTTTCCCTTCCATCTTGGATTATGTATTATGTTACTGAGGATTTGCATTTTTGCCATATAATAGCAGAGATTACCATGTGGTATTCATAGTATGGGTGGGCATCCCATCCCGCGATTCCATTTTCATCCTGATTTCGTCCCGATTTTTTCGGGTCTTAATGAGATTGAATAATTTCATCCCGATCCCGTCCCATCCCGATCTAGAATGGAATGTGATGGGATGAAGATTTTCAATCCCGCCAATCCCGTCCCGTCCCGAGATAATTTTTTATATTTATTATTAATATATTTATTTATTTATTTATTTATTTTAGGATTTCAATATTAGTGTAATTGAATACAAATGAATTTAGTTGAAATCAGTGTAATTGATATTAGTCTATATCTGCAATTACTTGATATTAATTTATTTCTAGAATTCTAAATGAATTATTTAATTGCAAACTCTTTAAAACTCAAAATGAGATTGCTAACTACATTAGAGATTTTATTTCGTGTCAAGACAATGAATTTAATGACTGTTTTTTTTAAAACAATAATGAAACATTATTCTTAGCACTCCAAATCTACTCATCATTTTGTTCACTATTCGAAACAGTAGAGCAGGTCCACTATTGCCATTATATTGTCCACGTCTTAGTCATTCAAAACTCTGCAGAAATCTTAATTATAAAGTGAATTTCAGCTATCATTTATGGTAGTTTATTATGATGTTGCATACTCAATCCAAAGCTATCATTTATGTGTAGTTCAACGAATTGCATTTGTCTATTTTCAACAAAGCAAATTGTGTCATGGGTAAGTAGTAATTTGTCAAAAAATGATAGCATGCTGATCCCGTCCCGATCCCATATTAATGGAATAGAATAGAAATGAGTCTATCTCGCCCCGTACCCACCCCTAATTGCAATGAGGAGCTTATTGAGTGACACCTCCGTTTGATTTCTCTCTGCATGTTATAGCTGTAGAGTCCTTCTACAGAGCGAGGGAGGGAGCGAGGGATGGGTGTAATCACCCATCCTCATCGGGATGAGCGCATCGCGTTGGAGATGCGTGCAAATGCTCATCGCGAGGAGGATGGGTGGTTACCCCCATCCCTCGCTCCCTTTACCTCGACCCCTCCCTCGACCCCTAGAATTTTCCTATAGCTGTATGATGGGGAACCATATGGTATTGGGTGCACTTACCAATAATGTTTGTATGTAACCAGGGAAGTTGAAGAGTTTAGTCCCATATCAACTAAATATGCAAGTATAGTCAGCTATTTATACACACCAAATCAAGCTTAATGGCACGACCTTACTTGAACAGGATCTGTTCTATAGGCTCGTACCTCTGTATCCTTACCCGCTAAGGAGACAGGAACCAACGTCTGGCTGATGAATGATGACCGTACGATCAGAGCGTGATTAACGGCTGGGGTTCACTCTGATGGAGTTGGGCCCACTAGCTGTAGAGGATCGTTCTCAGCCGCTGACTTCAGCAGCTTGGGTGGTCGCACGGTTGTCTGACAGACTTCCCCATAATTTTTAATGGTCCGTAATCCAAGTTCTTAGCAAGTGGGCTTTGAATACAACTTGGGCTTGCATGTCACACTACAAACATTGACAAGGTTTTGCTTCTAACTTCGTATGTTGGAGCAGAAAAATAACTTCTAGCAAATGTTGAGTTTGGTCTTTAAATGTATGACAAACCATTTCATTAGGTTTTAATTTTATATTACTTCTCATAAAATTATAGAATTTAGTTTTTTTCCAAGTCAAGAATTCTTGGTGCAGAGATTAGAATTAATGATCCTCGTTGCAGTCAATAAAAAATTTCTAAGCAGCTGAGTTTTGTTGAAAACAAAAGGAGCAAAAACTCAATGTTAGATGATTTGTAAAAATACACGGGTTTCGGTGAGCGCTTTCAATGAATTCTCGGTTCAATCTTTAATTTTTTTTTCTTGAGCTCCATAAAATTTTCACCCACCGTTTTGGTTCCCAATCCCGTCCTGATTTTTTCGGGTCTTAATGAGATTGAATAATTTCATCCCAATCTCATCCCGTCCCGATCTAGAATGAGATGAGATGGGATGGAGATTTTAAATCCCGCCAATTCTGTCCCGTCCGAGCTATTTTTATATTTATTATTAATATATTTATTTATTTTTATTCATATAAACTTACAGAAACTCATGGTGTTTGCAGTGGTAACAGAAATGTTACTTCAAGAAATAAATATTCAGTAAGGAATAGAAAGATAGCAGAATGTTGCTTGGATTTCCAATAAAAGTGGTTCCAATTATTTAACTTCCAAATATTGATAATATCCAGGTGAAGATGAAAAATGACAATTAACTAAGTAATACATATTCAGAAGGGAACATTCAGGGGCGGAGCCAAGAATTTGAGATGCCCCGAACTGTAAAAATAAATTTTTTTAATTATAATATATGTATTGATGGTAAACAAAAGAACCATGAATTTTGTAACAAAAGATGAAATGTCATTTTGTTAAGGAACCATGAATTTTGTTTCCCACAGTAATGAAATTGTAAAATTAGTTGGGAGACTACCACAGTGACACAATACTCTTAGTGGGTCCCATTTATCATGTCATTTTCTAAAAGTCAAGTCCACTCGACTTCATTGTTAGAGAATTTAGTGGTTACCCTTATATTTGCATGTCACAACTATATCTAATTATAAGAAAATTATTTTTCACGCTCTTATATAATGATAATGTTCGTGGCAGTCACACGCAACACGTTGATCCGTCTCGAACCCGTTTGAGATGAGACAAGGTCAAGATGGGGTTTTTTTTCAACCCGTCCTGTCCCAATTCCATATGAACAGGATGTGATAGGAATGGGTATATCTATTCCCATCCCATCCCGTGCCCACCCCTAATTCATAGTGGTATTCTGCACATCTCTAGTTGTAGTCTCTTTTAGATAAATATATTTTTTAGATAAGTATACTTGTAACTTGAGAGCATCTCCCACAGCCTCCTATCTAAATTTAGTCAAATAATTAAAAATTTTTAGAGCATCTCCAATAGCCTCCTTAATTCACTAAAATAATACATTTTAAGCAAGGATTGTGATTTAATTTTTCGAGTTGATTTAAGATCTTGATTTTAAAAAATATTTTGGTTTGTGAAGAAAAAATGTAAAAAAAATCGATTGTAATGTAAAAATTAACAATATAAATTATGCATTTTAAACTCTTAAATACTACATAAAAAGTCTAACGCTACTCATGGTGTCATACATACTACATATTAAAATAATATTATAGCATGTTAAAATATTCAGAAATTAAAATATTTATTTCTTTTCTCAAAAAAATTTCGATATATTTCAAATTTCGAAAAGAGATTTTGAAAACTTCAAAATAAAAAATAATTCGAGAAATCACTCCTTGCTTTTAAGGAGCTCCTTAAGAAAAAGTGAATGATTTTGCATATCTCCTCCAACAACCTCTTTAAGAAGGTTCTTTAAATTCTACTCTTCTTTTAAAAAAAAATATTTTTTTATATAAAGTTATTTTTCCTAAATTTGATAATATTTGAGATCAAATTTATATATATATATATATTATATCCTATTTTATTTTCTACAACATATGGAATTGGAGATGTTTTACAAATTAATGAGAATTTATATAAGTTTACTACAAAATTTTAAAAATATTTGGAGACTTGTTTAGAAGAGATATTTGTAAAATTTTAAAATTTTTCATAGAAAGTTTTGAAAATTGGGCTAAACATTAGAGTGATCAACTTTGAAACCTGTTGTACCCTACCATAAAATATTAAAAAACTTCGAGCAATTGGGAGCTCGGATATTTGATGAGGGAGATATTAGAGAGTTGCTACGATGTATCTGACTGTTTGGCTCAATGCCGCAACGGCAGGTGAACCAGCAACTCCAATTTGAAAAGCATCAAAATTTCGGGGGTGGATGAGTAACTTCTAATATGTTGGACATGCTAAAAAGCAATAAAAGCATCCTCCTTAGAAAAAAGAAACAAGTGACCACATGATGAAGAAGAAACATCAGGAAAAGTAGTAAAAAGCAGTTTAGAAATCTTTAGAATGATCTCATTTCCAAGAAGAAAACACATCAAGAGCCAAGATGCTTCTCCGAAAGGCATCACAAAATACTTTGAAGAACATGTAATCTTTCATGTAAAATAGGATAAAGAAGATATCTTTATAAGCAGATAGTTATAATATTCATGAGTTCATGTTCATTTAACAAGAACTTTGAAAGAATCTGAAAAAAACATTCTTGGAAGGAATTGAATTAATGAGATGAGAAAGATTATTGCCGCCATTGTTATCTTAGTTTTCGTTTCAGTTTGTGTGGAAGTAGCTGCTGACGATGCTACAATAAGAGTAAAGTTAATCAGACCAGTGAGGCGTGCTCTGCGTGGAGGTGCAGGTGCAGGTGGTAGGGCTTCTTCAGTTGGCAGAGGTGATCATGGAAGCTTTAGGGATTGGAGAGGTACTCGTAGTAGACCAATCCACCCCAGGGGCACACATAAGAGTAGAGGAGACGTTAACTGTCACCCGTATGGTTCTTGGATTACAACCATGGTGGCTGCGGTCATAACCTTCATTTACCTACTTTAGTCAAGATAGAAAGTTCGATGAAAAACGAAAAACAAAAATCAGGTAGAACACAAGGAAAGAAAGAAGGGATCGATTACCTTTTTTTTTTTTTTTTTTTCTCAATGAAAGTGCTATCATTTTGAATTTTGCAGTATCCAATTTTGTTTTTCTTTTCTTGATATTAATATTTTGATTGCAAATGAGCAAAAACATCCGATCTTATGTCTTGACAAACCAAATCCAATCTGAATAATATCTGGTTTATCTAGGTTAGGAAATGAGTTTGGATACAGATCTCCATCCGGTTTACTGTGAAGTAATATGGATCGGCTATTTGGTACTCTGTAAGCCTTGAATTGTTATGTCTACATATATTTATTTCGACAAATGCATAGTAGTAGCATGCACTTAAAAATATTTGTACCATACAATGTCAGCTCCCTTAGGAACAATACCCATGTGGATTTCGTCCTAATTTTTGGAATGCCTAAAATGCCTTTCCAACTCTATGACATTTAAAAAAATAACCAATAGTTAGGTGAATAGTGGCCAGGGGTATTTTTATCATTTTAAACCCTCCCAAATTATGATTTTTGGAATGCCCAAAAAGCCCTTCCAACTCTATCATATTTACAAAAATAATCAATAGTTGGGTGAATAGTGGCTAGGGACATTTTTGTCATTTAAACCCTCTCAAATTTAGTTTATTTATGATAAAAACTCACCCCTTTTAAATATTAATAATAATACTTAAGCCCCTAACATCATTTATTTGAAATCCTTAATTATTTGTAAATTATACATAGATATTTATTTAAAATTTTAATAATAATTTTTCGTAGTTGTAATAAATAAAAAATACTAGATATTTGCACACAAATAGTGTGTGGACACCCAAGCGAGTTATAAGAGAAATTTAGTTCTATCTCATTTCCAAGAAGAACGAAGTCCATCTTCAGAATCGAGCTACCCCCACAGGCATTATGAAGCCATACTTTCCATTGTTATTGGACAGGTCAAATATAAATCATGGCCTAATTTTGTGAAATGATGTTAGTAGTCATCATTTAGCACACTAATGTTGCGTTTGTTTCATGGAAATGTAAAACCAGTTATGTTTCCGTGAAAACAAAATTTGAAAAAAATATCAAATTGTGATAAAAAAATTGCATATTTGGTTGGTTTCAATTTAACTGGAATTTGAATACATAAATAACAAAAGCATGTCAATATGTCTAAGGTACGAGCATATTTGTATGTTTACATATCTTTTAACCCATGATTTAGATTTGAGAATTTTAATAGTCTTGAATTACAAAAAATAGGCATTTTGAGGCATTTTAAAGTCTACAATTATAAAAAATAAATCTTATAAATCATTTTTCCAATAAACAATTCAATACAAGCTTTCCTTTCTATTCATCTGTTTCTTAACATCATTAAATGGAAAAGAATATTAGTGACAGAAGTGGAAATAATATGCCAGAGTTTCAATAAATGAAAATTTGTACATTGGCTTTGGTTTTGTAATTATTTTACATCAATAATTCAATTTCTTCAATTTCGATGGACTCACCATGAACACTTCGTACCTCTAAAATCATGTCATGTTCTTCCATAAGTTGATGGGAACGACAGCTTGAATATACTGATGAACAGTTGTAGCACTTGATGAAACTTGTTGATGAGAAATTATCAAGTTAGTGATATTTGTTTCACTCGGAAACTCCCACTGAATTACATCCTCCAATGTCACAAGCTTCATAAGGTATTGAATGGCACAATTTATGTTGTTTTCCTGATCTCCAAGTTGATTCTCTGCAACATCCTTGATTATAGCCCATGGGAGTTTGGCAAGGAAACTACATAGCATGTCAACAAATAATTGTTGTATGTTATTATTGGACTCATCAACTGTTAGAATAAACAAATCAGTCATGTAAATTAGTTAGTTGACTATTAGTCAGTTAGCTAATTTGTTCAAAGTCTGTTCATATTGTTATGAACATTAGTTAGTTAGTTACTGAGTTCATCTGTTCTGTTTCTAGATAGTTGTTCTGTTTCTAGATAGCTATATATATACCTCCAATGTACATTGAACAATAGAATGAAAATCATATTGAATTCATTGTTAGAGTTAGAGTTTCAACATGGTATCAGAGCACCATTATAGCTCTTCATCTTATCATCTCTGTCAGTTCTAATTTATTTATTTTTTTCTCTTCTCTTCTCTTTTATCTCTGCTTCTTCAACATTGTTAATGGCGGATTCTAGTTCTTCCAATGCTGCTTCTGCTAGCAATTCTAGTTCTACAGAAGGTAAACCTGTCATGTTTACTCATGTTCTGTCTGTTAAACTGAGTGAGAGCAATTACCTGCTATGGAAGCAACAGGTGTTAGCAACCATTAAGGGTCATAAGTTGCAGAAGTTCATTGAAAAAGATGCTTCTCCACCCCGATTTCTATCAACTGATGATCAAGCTCTTGGTCGAGTCAATCCAGAGTTCATCAGTTGGGAGCAACAGGATCAATTGTTGTTTTCTTGGCTCCTTTCATCCATGATGGAATCCTTGTTAACAAGGTTGGTTGGATGTGAATCCTCAGCTCACATATGGCGTACTCTTGAGGTGTTCTTTGCTTCCCAAACCACTGCTAAGATTTCTCAGTTTCGGACACAACTTCAGGACATCAAGAAGTGTGATATGAACATCAATGATTATCTACTCAAGATCAAGACTATCATTGATCAACTGGCTTCTGTTGGCCATGTACTGTCACCTCAAGAACACATCAATGCCATCTTTGATGGTCTTCCTCAGACTTATGATACTTTCATAGTATCAGTTTCTTCCAGGTCAGATTCTTATAGTATTGCTGAGATAGAATCCCTTCTTCTGGCTCAAGAAACACGTATTGAGAGGCATACCAAACATCTAGATGTCTCTAGTTCAGTCAATGTAGCTCACAGTAACTATAGGCCTTCTCCTAGGTCTTTTACTTCCAATCCTTGGCGTCCACAGTTCAGGTCCCCTACCAATACTGTCTCCTTCAGAAGTGGTGCAAGGTTTGGATCTGGGAGAGGTTCTCGACCTCCTAACTTTCACAGTTCAAGACCTCAATGTCAAATTTGTGGCAGGACAGGTCACATGGCTTTCAAATGCTATCATAGGTTTGATAACAACATGTCCAATCCTTGGAATTCAAACACTGCTTCTCAGCAGTCTCTTCTCAGCAAGCCAATATGCAAGCCAATCTTACTTCCAGGAATGCTACAGATGAACATTGGGGAGGTGGTTCAGATTCTCACCATTACCAGCCTCAAGGATTAATGTCTGCTTCTAGTTCATCTGACAATAGATGGTTTCCTGATTCTGGTGCTACAAATCATTGCACTCCACATATTCATAACTTGAAGTCATCCTCTCCTTAATATGGTAATGATCAGCTTTTCATTGGGGATGGTTCAGGTCTGCCCATTCAAAATGTTGGTGAGTCAACATAATCATCTTTCAATTCTTCCAGAATTTTACATCTGAGGAATGTTCTGCAAGTACCTAAGCGTACTAAAACCTTTTGAGTGTCTCCAAATTTGCTCAAGATAATCATGTTTATTTTGAGTTTCATCCTAATTCTTGTTTTGTTAAGGATCGGGACACCAAGAAGATCCTCTTGACAGGCACACTTAGCAATGGGCTGTATGTGTTTCCTTCTCCATCTCTAGCTGCTTCAGTTCATCCAATACTTGACTCTTCTTCAACTTCCTGCAAGTCAGTGTATACAGCATCTTCTAAGGCTGCATCACCCTTGTCTCTTTGGCATGCCCGTTTGGGCCATCCTTCATTTTCTCTTGTTCAAAGAATTTTAAGACAGTGTAATATTCCTACTCCTAGTACAGATGCATCTTTGTTTTGTTCTTCTTGTTGTCTAGGCAAAATACATAGACTACCTTATACTAGTTCTTCCACTGTCTACCACAACCCTTTAGAATTTATACACACAGACCTATGGGGTCCTGCCTCAACTGTATCTTCTTCAGGGTATAAATACTACATTCATTTCATAGATGCTTATAGTAGGTTTACATGGGTTTATCTCTTACAAAACAAATCTGATGATTTTCCCACTTTTCTCAAGTTCAAAGCTCAAGTAGAACTTGAATTCAATCTTCCTATTAAGTGTGTTCAATCTGATTGGGGAGGTGAGTACAGGTCATTCTCTAAGTTTTTAGCTCAAAATGGAATCATTCACAGATTAGCTTGTCCTACTACTCACCAACAGAATGGTGTAGCTGAACGCAAACACAGGCATATCATTGAGTCAGCCCTTACTTTGCTAGCTCATGCATCTATTCCTTTAAAATTTTGGGATGAAGCTGTCAGAACTTCTGTTTATCTACTTAACAGAGTTCCTACCTCTGTCTTGAATGGAATTTCTCCTTTTGAGTGTCTTTATCACAAAGCACCAGATTATAGTCATCTCAAGGTATTTGGTTGTTCATGCTATCCTAATGTCAGGCCTTACAATGCTCATAAGTTGCAATATAGGTCTGAAGAGTGCACTTTTCTTGGTTATAGCATTCAACACAAAGGATATAAGTGTAGGTCTCCTACTGGTCGTATCTTCATATCCAGAGATGTTTGTTTCATGAGAATTCCTTTCCATTTCACAATGTTCACTCTTCTTCTATCCAACACAATTCACTCTTTCCTGAGTTTACATCTTCTCATATTCCTATGACAGTTCCATCTGTAATCACACCCACTGTTCCCTCTACAAGGTTCTCTAACTCCACACTGCAGAGTCCTGCTCTTCCTCAGCATTCAACTTGCCATATCAATCCCTCTCAACATCCTAATTGCAATGCTGATCATCCTATTACTAATACATCTTCTAGTGCTCATCAGCCTCCATCATATAGTCCCTTACCTACAACTAATACTCTGCCTACAGGACATCAGATGATCACTAGATCAAAATCAGGCATCTACAAACCAAAGCTGTTTCTAGGCTCCACAGAACCATTAAGTTTAAAGGAAGCCTTGAATACTCCTCATTGGTTTGCTGCTATGCAAGATGAGTATTTTGCTCTCCAACGTAATCATACTTGGTCACTGGTTGATTATCCTCCTCATAGAAGCATTGTTGGTTGTAAATGGCTTTTCAAAGTTAAAGAGAATTCAGATGGGACAATACAGAAATATAAAGCTCGCCTAGTTGCTAGGGGCTTTCAACAAACTGAGGGTTTTGATTACAAGGAAACATTCAGCCTAGTGGTCAAACCATCTACAATCAGAAGCATATTATCAGTTGCAGTTACTTACTCTTGGTCAGTGTTCCAATTAGACATCAACAATGCCTTTCTAAATGGGGTATTACAAGAGGAGGTCTACATGATGCAACTACCTGGGTTTGTAGATCCATCTCGGCCTGATGCCGTGTGCAAGCTTTCCAAAGCTATATATGGTCTAAAACAGGCCCCTAGAGCCTGGTTTGACAGGCTTCAACACACTCTGCTCACATTTGGTTTTACTGCCCAAAGTCAGACTCTTCTTTGTTCATCAGACACTCACCTTCTCCCATTTTTATTCTAGTCTATGTTGATGATATCCTAGTGACAGGATCCAGTAATGCTGATATTTCTAAGTTGATATCTCAACTTCATGCTCAGTTTAGTTTGAAAGATATGGGATTGGTTAAATACTTTCTGGGTATTCAAGTTCAACACACTACTTCTGGCATGTTTCTCTCTCAGACCAAATACATTCAAGACCTTCTTTGTAAAGCAAAAATGCAACATGCTAATGGGTTGCCTACCCCTATGTCAGGTGGTGAGAAAATGCTGGATACATGGAGTGATCCATTCAAAGATGTTCAAATGTATAGGAGTGTTGTGGGTGCCTTACAATATGTAACTATCACTAGACCTGATATAGCTTACTCTGTCAACAAGGTCTGTCAGTTTATGCAAAACCCACTTGAAGCTCACTGGAAAGTTGTTAAGTGCATCTTGAGATATCTGAAAGCTACTTCAACTTATGGTCTTCACATAGTTCCTGTTTCTTCATTCCAATTCATTGGGTATTGCGATGCAGACTGGGCATCAGATGCTACTGATAGGAGGTCAACTTCAGGGTATTGTGTGTATTTAGGATCAAATCTAATATATTGGTCATCAAAGAAACAAAGTGTTGTTTCTCGAAGTAGCACTGAAGTTGAGTACAGGAGCCTAGCATCATTAACTGCTGAATTATCTTGGTTGCAAACACTCTTCTCTGAGTTACGGCTTGCTAGTGGCACTCCTACTGTCTGGTGTGACAACATGAGTGCAGTTTTCCTTAGTGCTAATCCGGTTCTTCATGCTAGAACTAAACATATTGAAATTGATATTTTCTTTGTCCGAGAGAAGGTTGCAAGGAAACTCCTCAATGTACTTCATATCTCTGCCAAGGATCAGATTGCTGATGTTCTCACCAAAGCTCTAAGTACATCTAGATTTCTACTCCTTCGTGACAAACTCAGTGTTGTCAATGAGACTACACTTAGTTTGAGGGGGAATGTTAGAATAAACAAATCAGTCATGTAAATTAGTTAGTTGACTATTAGTCAGTTAGCTAATCTGTTCAAAGTCTGTTCATATTGTTATGAACATTAGTTAGTTAGTTACTGAGTTCATCTGTTCTGTTTCTAGATATCTGTTCTGTTTCTAGATAGCTGTTCTGTTTCTAGATAGCTATATATATACCTCCAATGTACATTGAACAATAGAATGAAAATCATATTGAATTCATTGTTAGAGTTTCAACATCAACTAATCTTTGCACAGCTGATTTTTCATGGCTAATAAAATCATCATTACCACGGACCATCTGGATAAAGGGTTTCCATGAAGCATAGTCATTTAGATTGTTGAGATCCCATATATATCTTGTTTCTTGAAGATGGAGGTACTCGTTTTCTTGTTGATAAAATAAATAATTTCAAATCTTCATCAAATGCACGTACTAAAGATCTTGCTACTTCTCTTTCCAGTTTGTTGGCAGCCTCTTTGGTCAGGAATACGATTGAAAGACAAGACACCCTGTATTGATCACGGAGACCGGATTTTTGAGTTTTGGAGAATAGTTGCATGAGATGAGTGGGAGGCTTGGTTTTGATCACTTCCTTCCATCATTCCATGTCCTCCTTACATTTCTTTACTGCCATATCTGTTAGATCAACTTCTTAATTGCATAATGCCAACACGTTAAGGCTATGGGCACTGTGAAGACGAAAAGCAGTGTCATCGGGATTAAGGAGATTGTAAATTGTAAACCTAACACTACATCGCAAAAGCTCAGACTGCACAGCCTGAAAAGGCAGCGCAGTTGCCCTATAAAAATATGAATACAAGTTTATCCATCTGAACGAGTTGCAAATACAACCCAATAAAATGGTTACAATCTGAGACAACCACCAACCACATTGACCACTTATAATCAGAATCTCCACCATGAAAGCTGATCTTCTTAAAAACAAGAGACCGAAGTAGTGCTTCACATAAAACCATGGTACATAATGCAGAGAGCATACTCATTGATTTCATATGAACATTCATAGAAATCATTAGCTGTGGATTTTTATAATAACAATCTATGTAGCAGAACATAAGTCGATTCATCATAGTACTTTCTTCACCTTTGATAAGACGGTCTCTAATTTCATCTGAGAACCAATTATTCAACTTATCACCATATTTGAACCAGTACCAGCAACATGAGAGGAACAACAACATGAATAATAAGATTAGTGTGTTCTACAATGAAACAGAAGATCACCCCGTACTTATTTGGATACAAATATTGACCATGACAGTGACTACAAATATGGTCAAGGCAGCCAAATTGGAAAAGCATTAGGGAAGGGAAAAAGAAGCATATAGAAATGCAAATCATGGTTGTACCTATAAGCTTAGATAACTGATCAAGAGCACTGGGCATTGGTGTGGTAAGGTCAACTAGGAGCTTTGTAGCTACCGCTAGAAGAGATGAGAGTGAGTGAGTTCAGTGAGAAAAGTCGAGAAGGAACCATGGCTTTTTGTTGCGAAATCCAGACCATATGTCAAAAAAACAGGAAGTGAAAACATATTAAAGAGGCTCCTACAATGTATAAGCCAATAGCAGGCATTGGAGCAGGGTAATTTGCTATCTTCCAACGAGCTGGATTGAATTGGATTGGATTGGGTGGGGCGTTCTCTTTGTCTTTGATGACGAAGTATATATACATCAACATTTTATTCTTGGAGTGATTGATGATCTTATATATACAGAATCTGAGTTTGCTTTCTACAGTGAAAGGACATCGTAGAATTGTCTTACAAGGCACAATATACTTTATTCTTGGAGTGATTGATTAAAAGTATATGGATCTTGAAAGAGGAAGAACTGAACACTTTTGCAAGCAGGGGAATGTATGGTATTAATATTTTGATTGCAAATGAGCAAAAACATCAGATCTTATGTCTTGACAAACCAAATCCAATCTGAATAATATCTGGTTCATCCAGGTTAGGAAATCAGTTTGGATACAGATCTCCATCTGGTTTACTGTGAAGTAATACGAATCGGCTATTTGGTATTCTATAAACCTTGAATTGATATGTCAACATATATTTACTTGACCAAATGCACAGTAGCATACGTAAACCTGTTAAATTATACACAGGGAGATATAATGGCCATAAGCTACCAAATGTTCACGAGTCCATAGGAATACCTAATTCCGAGTATGTTGACACTACCATAAAACACAAAATATGTGCACTTGAGTTTTAAGAGAAATTTAATTCTGTCTCATTTCCAAAAAGAAACATAGCAAAACATATGTTGCTTCCCTGCGCACATAAATAGCAAAACAATTTCTGAAAGAATTGTAAAACAAGTCGAGTCTTGGAAGGAAGAAACTCAACAATCGGATGAGAAAGATTGTCGGGGGTAATTGTTTTCTTAGTTTGAGTTTCGGGCGCTAAGAAGTGGCGGACCCAGGATTTTAGTCAGAGAGAGGGCGAAATGGCAAACAAATTTTTTTTTTTACCCGAGTTAGTAAAATAAGAAAAATACAACTACAAAAATACATTGCATATCCGAATTGAATTAAGTGTAATCCAATTTTAAGGTAAAATAAGATCACAATATCAATAACCTTAACAAAGGGCAAACGAGCGTAATAACTAGAATATATAACTAAAATCACAAAATAATTAGGATAAATATCTAATTTAAGTTAAAAAAAATCGAAAATTTATGAACATAATAAGATCCTAATACAATTTCATTGAAAAATGTTTATATAAGACTCAAATTTTGTATGAGTTGGCTAGTGGCATATATTTTCATTGAATTATTTAGTTATTATTTTAGATATTAATTTCAAATATTTTTTTGGTTGGAAGTTTTACGCCACTTGTGAACTGCTTTAATGTTTGCAATTACATATAAAATTGCGTTTAAAACAAAAAAAATAGGGAAATGTCACAATGACAAAATAGTATAAATATAATGAAATCATATGCTCCGAGATGACCAAAAATAAATTTGTATGAAACTAAACAATTTTTTTATTGTTTGTAATTACTATAAAATTATATTGAAAATAAAAAATTAGGCGAATAACAATGATAAAAATAGTAATTATCAATAACCATAAAAATGTATAGTGAATAGCCATAAAAAAGTAGAGAAATGTCACAATGACAAAATTGTATAAATATAAAAAAATCATATGCTCCGAGATGACCAAAAATAAATTTGTATGAAACTAAACAATTTTTTTATTGTTTGCAATTACTATAAAATTATATTGAAATAAAAAATTAGGCGAATAACAATGATAAAAATAGTAATTATCAATAACCATAAAAATGTATAGTGAATAGCCATAAAAAAAATGTGCTCGATGAGTATCGAACTCGGGTTGTTTACAAAAATTTACAAATTTCGAACCACTACACCAATAGAAAAATATAAAAGCATTTTAATGAACAATTTACATATTGTATTATAAATTATAAAAGTGATTTTTTAAAAGTTAAATATATAATAAAATTATTTTAAAAGTTGAGGGAGCAGCTGCCCTCCTCTCCTCTTAGTAGGTCTGCCCTGGCGCTAAGGATACTACAATAAGAATTGAGTTAGTGTGAGGCATATACTGCGTGGTGGCCACGGAAACTTTCGTAGTTCATTTGTTATCATTCAGCAAAAGCAAACCACCAAATCTAGTCTAAATACCACATTTAAGCACTAGTTATAACTTGATCAAGAGGCAAAAACAACATGGCTTCACTGACGACATTAATGAAATCCACATCCTAAATTTTATTTTTGGTAAAAAAAAAATAAATAATCCGGCCGCGATGGCAATTCAAATATCTGACAAGAATTGTAGTGAATTTTTTTTTCCTTGACTGAATACAAGCTTATATAAGCTAATTCTGTTATAATCTTGTGAAAACAAAAAATCTAAAACTTCTTATTCTATTATGACTTTCCTAATATATTATAACGAATAATGCTACGGTACCTAGACCAGGCACCCTAGAATTAGCCATTACCTTTCTATTCTATAACCTACGTAAACTTTCTTTCTTTTAACGATATCAGTTAAAGGAAAACTTAAATTCTGTCTCATTTCCAGGAAGAAACACAGCCACAACATAGTTGCTTTCTGCTGCGCACAGAAATAGCAACACAGAGACTCCGAATAAACAATTACTCTCTAATGTAAAAAGTAAAATACTCCTACGCGTTACTCTCTAATGTAAAAGGAAATACTTCTTCGCGGAAAATCTCTCTCTCTCTCTTCTTTATAAATACATTCTTAATGTTCATCATGAACAATAGCAGAACAGTTCATAAAGAGAAGGGAAATTTTTTTAACTATAAAGAATTGTGAAACCAGTCCAGTCTTGGAAGAAGGAACTCGACGAGCTGATGAGAAAGATCGTATTGGTCCTTGTTTTCATAATTTTATTTTTGAATACTTGCTTGGAAGGAGCTCCGGATACTACAGGAAGAACTGAGTTAGTTAGCATGAGGCTTGCACTGCGCGGTGGCTCTGGAGGAGGCGCCCATGGAGGTTTTGGCAGTGGTGGTCGAAGAGGCTTTCGCAGTTCAACTGGCAGGGGTAGTTCTTCATCTGGCTTTCTTTGGTGGCATGGGTATCACAGGAATGCGGGAATTATCGACTGTTATCCATATGGTTCTTGGATTCCAACCGTGTTCACTGTTATCCTTGCCTTGAATTACCTCTAGTTCACTTCTTACAGACTTGTCATTGTAAAGAAAACATGATGTGTAAAAGGAAGAGAAAAAATAATTCATGGTATAGCATTGCTCCTTTTATAAACACTACTGTTATCGATCATTATACTGAACCATCAACAATGGAGTAGACCGATAAACACGAAAAGAATAACGATTTATTGATAATAAAATAAGGATAACCTGTTTTTGTTTTGTTTTTTAATCCTAAAGCTTAAACACTACTTAGAATTCTGGATTCCAAACCGAACACAGCCAAATCCCCTTCCGTAATCTTAAGTTTCTAGAGCTGGAAACCAAGTCTCTGAATGCTGAAAAGTTATCATAATCAACACATTGCTCAAGCACTCTCCCAAAATTGAAACATTTTCGTTGACTTTCTAGGTAATCTCTAACGCATTCGATCTGATTTATGGGAATGATGTTCCATCATCTTTCTAATTCTAACTTTCAATGAAATGGTTGGTCAAAAGAACAAGATGCACACTTCAAATTGTGACCCCGTTAGAGAAGAAGAGCCATAGTTTGAATATAAGTACATAGAAAGCTATATATTGGCCATGTCAAGGAGTAAAACACAACGCCCGACTTCAGATGAGCCTCGGACTTGAGAGGCCCCCCATTCGACGAGACTCACATCCTAATCCTCTTTTTAGTAAAACATAATAAATTCTACTTGAGATGATATAAACTACGATGATTGATAGGTCCTTCAATTTGTGAATGCTCTTGCAAGTCCTCGTAGTTCAAATGGCCATTGTGGATGCTCTTGCAAGTCCTCGTAATTGAAGTCTGAGACTGATCCGTCGTAGAATTCTTACAATGGATCAATCATTTGTGCCGTGATCTATATAAACTATTTGAGTCTGATTATGCACTCGCCAAAGTTGAATGGCGCACACAACCCTTAGTTAGGATTTCATACACTTCCTAATATTCTCATGGAGTTCACGACTTACACCCTAATATTAATCATTATGCCGCTGTAAGTAGGCTAGTAAGCAAAATGGTAACTCAGAAATTCATAAGCACGTGAGACCAAGAGAAAAAGTTGCGAGATAAGAATAAGAATTTACTTTGATCAAGTGTAAACAAGATGAAATATTAGTTGCAACAAGTTCAATTTTTCTCTACATACAAGATG
The DNA here is from genome assembly GCA_003290165.1 of Berberis thunbergii. Classification (NCBI taxonomy): domain Eukaryota; kingdom Viridiplantae; phylum Streptophyta; class Magnoliopsida; order Ranunculales; family Berberidaceae; genus Berberis; species Berberis thunbergii. The sequence goes on along the minus strand of QNQO01003021.1, from coordinate 31,913 downwards.
TTAATCATGCCCTCTAAGCCTCGCAACAACAACAAGATGTTAAACAGAGAGAAGCAACATAATAAGTACTGCCCAATGGTCTGACATACAAGATAACCCAATGGTCTAGCATACAATATAATGATCACAACCGTACCTCACAAAACGGTGGGCACATTGCAGATTCCAAGTCACACGGTGTTGTCTTTGTTCGCCGAACTGAAAATGAACCCAATGCCCCAGTTTGCAAGTTAGCCTATCCAGCTGATTAACGAGCCAAACACCAAATGTAGTATACTTGAGAGAAGTAGTAACGAGGTTCCCAAAATGAGATGGATTCAAAATCAAGCACAAAAAAGATGCAAGATTTCTTCCTTCCAAAAGAAATAACTATAAATCGAGTTTGTGTTTATGAGACTCTGCCTCATCTACCTTCTTCTGGGAGAACGGCCAACTGAACATTTTCATTAACTTACTAGCCAAAGAAACAGGTTCTGGTTCTTTCTTTAATTTGCAGATTGACTGGAAATCGTACTCAAAATGAGGTTTGACAATTTTCTCCTGCAAAAAGTTGACAATATTACCATCTGATTAATGGAATTTTTTTTATTAGGAATAGAATGGAGTTCTGAAATTGGAGTACCTTGAAAACTTCGAACGGGCAGAAATCAGAATTATTACAACCCTGGAAGAGAGATGGCAAAAGAATCTTGTAAGAGTTATATTGGAGGCTAACAAATATACTAGGCAGAAATAGGTCATCCTGACCAACAGTAATGAAGAGAAATAGAAATAAATGAAAATTAAAAATATAAACCACTGGGTGTGAATAAACAAAAAAGCCCAAATATGAGAATCTAAAGGTGTATGAGATCAGATTTGGAGACAAAATAATAAACAACGTGAAAACATTTGAGCATACGGTCAAGTGCAGCTTACCGGCATGGGAACTGGAACCTCATTGTGCAATACTTGCACAAAATACTTGCTTGTATTGTTGTCAGCGGGACAGCTATACAAAACCAGCATATTGTTCCCAGAAAAAGGTGCCACGACACTGCCCCTCCAACTTCTCTCTGGAGATTTTGAAGGTAGTTCCAAGGGCTGCTCTTGTTGTATTTGTGCGAATTCTAAACATAAAAATGTCACACGTCATTCTGGAAAATGTGCATAAAAAGGCTGTGATGCATAGCATGCAGCATATGGCCTTCCACAACAACACACGTAGCAAACGGAGATCTAAGATACTTACCATCTCCATCTAGGAAGAGTCCAAGCAAACAAGAGAATGGCACAACAGTTTCAGCATGGGCAAATCGAAGCCTAGCCTTTTCATAAGTGCCAGGAGTATGATGTTCTGAAAGAATATAAAGAGTTATGATTAAAAAAAAAAAGGTCTAAAATTATGCATTCATGGTACCTTTTAGATGTGCAAACTTGTACATTTACTAGGTTATAAGAATAAATCCGAAATATAACAGTGGAAACCCGAGTCCTGATATCTGCAAAACCCATCCCAGCTTTCTATCAAGAAGCGTCCACTTTCCTATATTTCTATTGGCTTACATAATTGGAGTTCACCTAAAACTAGAGCTAAACATGCCTAATTTCATTTCTTCTTGTCAAAAGTGGAGTTAGAGACTTCGTATATCTAGTATCTTTGCTTGTATTTTTCCTAGCCAAAAGATGGCCCAGACACCCTATATAAAAATTGTAGTCTATATAAGTTCCTTGATGCGTGAGGGTCTAAACTTAGGTTTTCTGGTTTTTCTGCTTGGTGATGATGGTGGCCAGAGTTTGTCCATTGGCATGAAAATAGCTTTATAAGGGGGGGGGTTGAGGAATTGATTTGGTGGTTGTGAAAAAGGAAGATGAAAGGTTGAAGAATAAAGGGGTCACACGACCTGTTTAAAAAATTGCGACTAAATAAGTTTTTTTTTTTGGTTCAGTAAGTTGTCAGGACTGCAGCTTTCCCCATTCTCCCATTTATTGGTCATTCTTTGTGTATGACCATAAATTTTATGTATACCAAAAAAACATTGTATCTAGTTATCTACTTTTGTCACGCGAATTGCATTTTTCACTATCATCATTGTAAGATATTTTTAAGCTTCTCCACCCTAAACTACAACAATATTCTAGCCCTAAATTAGGGAGGTAGGACATGGAATGCAAGAACTAAAGTTTCCAAGATAGCCTTCTTTTAGCCTTCACAGCTTTTCACCATCATTATTGCAAGAGTTCCTAGTTTCTACAAAGAGAAAGTCAAATCAGATAATTTAGTTTACCTTCTTTAGCCTTAATAGCTTGCTCCATGGACTCAACAACATCTCGAAGTAAAGGTACTCCCATGTGATAATTTATGGATTTGCCATAACCCTTCAACAAAAATACCTCTAAATCATCTGTCCATTCCAACAAAGAAACCTGGACATGTAAAAGTTCATTAGTATAAAGGACAGCAGGAAGATTGTACTCTTGCAATCCAAAATTCAAAAACAGAATTTTTACAAAGACGCCATTAACGTAAATGAAACACAGAAGGAAAACAAGGATTCACACACTGCCCAATATCAAAAGAAGAACAGTATTTGCCTTTCATCCAGCCATTGCTTATTGGGCAAAAAACACGCTTTGAAAAATAATAAATGACCAAGAAAAAATGTATGTCAGAAACAAGGATCGTGATTTCGTTTTTTGAGTTAATTTTGGTTCTTGATTTTAAGAAATATTTCGACGTGTGAAGAAAAATGTAAACATTTCGAGCATACATGAAATATATATAATAAGATCGAGGATATTTAAAATATGTGAAAAAAAATAAGATGCAAGTAAATAAATCTATTAAACAAATTAAATGAAGCCTAAATACCAAAAAATAGAACAAATGTGAAATCAATATATAATTAGAAAATCAGGGGGTGGTTTCAAAAATCAATATATAAGTAGAAAAAATGATAATTAGAAAATTGGGGGTTGGTTTAAAAAATAAAAAAATAATTAAAAGAAATGATAATTAGAACAAAAAACCTCAAAATTTTCGAAAAAACCCTTGAAAATATGTAATTTTTGGTAACTGATCTTTTTATTTTTACAAAAAAAAAACAAATTTACAAGAAAAAAACCCCGAAATTTACAGAAAAAACTAGAAATTTTTTCGAAAAATGTAATTCTTTCTTTCGCCATTTTTCTTTTCATAATTTCAAAATTTTCACTGAAATTTCGCGAAATCTCATTCCTTGGTCAGAGATGTCATCAAAATATCAAATGACCAGAAAGTACATGTGATAGAGCATTTGGGTAAAGTCCAAATGCCTAAATAATGTGTGCTGAATGAATGAAACAATGAAAAGTTTAAACAAATAAATACAGATTTTGTTATGGTCTGAATCATGTGTAATGCCCAGCCTAGTGTTCTAAAAATCGGCCTAGGCGGCCGCCTAGGTGCTAGAAGGTGGAAAATCGCCCAGATTAATGGCTGGGCGGGCAGTCTGGGCGGGGTCTAGGCGGTCTGGGCGATTTTTTTTATTTTTATTTTATTTTTAATAAGGCTAATTGTGTTCTTATTTTATTTTTCTTTCCTATTTTTTAGAAATAAACTATTTAACTATTTTTTATTCAGTATATGTCTAAATGTAGCAAAGGATGATTACTTAATGGAATTCTCAAAGGATCTGTCAGTACCAATTTTACTAATATAGATTTTATCAAACATAACTGAGGTTATTCATGCAATTTGAAGAAAAATATAAAAGTCCACAAATTCAAATTTATATAAAGTACCCATCTTGACCAACTTCAGTCATTTGAGTTTTAATAAATTTTGTTCACAATTGTTAATTTTTCATGTTTTTTAATTTTGCATATGTATATTGGCATTAAATTGAATGTAATTGATAAGGTATTATGCTTAACTTTTGTAAATTATTAAAGTTATAATACAAAACCTAAGACCGCCTAGGCACCCGCCTAGGCCCATGGGCGCTAGGCACCTGCTCGCCGCCTCCTCCAGCGCCTAGCGATTTTTAGAACACTGGTAATGCCATCGAATGTCCATGTGAGAGATTGTGCACAAGGGTGCAAGGATACGGATATGCGCGTCGTGTCGGACACGGACACGACACGCCGACTCGACAATTTCCCAAAAACTATGACTCAGGGACACATCATACTATTTTTAATAAGTCATATAAATATAAATAATAATCTAATAAAGTGCGTTCTTAAAGCGTCTTGAAAAAGATGACATTGTTGCAAAAAAAATTGAAGTAGAAAAAATATAGTAAAGGAAAAGTAGAGGAGAGAAGAAAAGAAGCAAATGAGAGAAAAACAAGAAGCAAAGATTAAGAAGAAACATAGACTACTTCTATGCTTTAATGACTTTTTGCCCTATTTATCTTAAATCTTAAGTGAAATAGTCATTCACTTCAGATAGATCAACAACCATTATATTACGTGGTTACTTGCAAACATCTAAAAGTAAAAAATAAAAAAAAGTTGGTTTTCGATCTTGACTGTGTCTTGACCAAGTTTCAGGTGTATCGGAGGCGTGTCCGACACGTTGACCACATTGACCATGTGTCTAACACCTACTGACACGTTGACCGAGTGTCTAACGCATGTCGGAGGCGTGTCGTGTGTCGAATACGTGTCGGACACGGATATGACAAGTTTTCGAAAAGTCTATGCTTCCTTGATTGTGAACAAAGAAGGCAAATTCTAATGTGATTGAGCACAATGTAATGTTTAACACAAAGAAATGCATATTCTACTCAGGACTAAACTGTACATGGAAAACATTGATGGTTGAAAGTGCTCTAATAAGGAGAGACTGCTCAAGCGTTTCTGGAATTTTAACACATGTTGATCAGTTGATGAACAAGCATACCTCAGAAGGGGTAAAAAGTCCACAGGCTTGATCAGTTATGTCCAGCAATGATGCTTCCTATCAAATAGAAACAAAGCACTTTCTTGAGAAAACTAAATAGTTAAATCAGGCAACATAACAGCACATTCAGTCACATCATCTTCGACTCCGAACATAATCATTCTTGTCATGGTGCAAAAGTGAGGACTTTAATTACCTGCTTGCAGAGGAACCAGAGTGAAGCAGTATCTTGTCTTGTAAAATTCAAATGGTATCGTTTCACCAGTGCAGAAGTAATTTCATCCAAAACAGGTTCCTTAAGTTTATCAACAGCAGGCTCCTGGTTTTCACGATAACTCTGCAATCAAATTAAGATGTATATAAAATATGACAACATAGTTGCAGCCGACTTTAGAAGAGCAAAGTTCATAACAACTAAGTATTACTTATTCTGAATTGCAAGGAAAGTTGCATAGGCACCGACATACAAGCAGTGGATATATAAAACTTACACATAGATCAAGAGAAGGTAGATGTACTAAACTTCTAATAAGTTGGAAACTTTCATTAAATAGAAAGAGGAAGCAAGAAACTCACGTAAACATGGGAACTGAATTGTAGAAGTTATGGACTACAGAGACAATCACTGAAAGACGAATCCTTAGAATTTCGAGATATTACCCCAAAACCATCCCACCCCACAGATACCAATGCATATTTGGTCTGTAACACTTTTGATCCCCTTGAAGATCCTCTATTCCTCTCTCCCTGTACGCCTGTGACCGCAGCCATAACCAGACTACCCCTTATTCATTTGTCTTCAGTACCTTTAGATCATAATAAAAGCATCTCCAGCTATATTACTGAATTTTACTAATGTAAAAAAGCGTGAACTTAGCCACAACACCAAACTCAGTCTTGTGTGCAAAAATTTTCATCTGTTTTCAATCTATCTCACTCATCATTCAAAGTCACTTCACTTTCAATCTGCTTAGGGGACTACCTTTAACTATGGCATTTTGCCCATAGCCTACTGAAACTCTGAAAATTTGACAAGGCACCTAGGCATACCTGGTCCATCCCTTTGACTATATTGGTGATTAAATTTTAAAATAAATAAATAACAGTAATAACAATAATAATTTGCCCAACCTGAACTCTCCTAGACTTGCAAGAAAATTTTCACCTATCTAGCAGGTGAATGCCATTCTGATTCTGTACTTCATGGGCGAGAACACAGTCTCTTCATTGAAAGGAGGTAGTTATTGCAACCTCCAAAAGGTTTGCGATTGCATGTTATTGTGAAAGAGTTTAGCATCCCAAAATCATGGGATGCCATTTCTCTAGAGAACGGCAGAAAACCAGAATATAATATGTGGCTGCACACCTACAGGAGAAAAAGAGGACAACTCAAAGGTCTAAGTTGTAAGATAAATTTATACAGGTACAAGATTGGTTCTACGCTCCCAGTGACAAACGCTTGGCAACCAAGCCAAAAAAAAAAAAAATCAAAGGCAGGTTTGGCATCCCTTGCGGATGAACTCCTCAAATATTGTACTGCACTATAAATACAATTTAAAATTTTCATTAGTCGGTGTTTTATCTAAAACGGTAACCGCATGTGGTGCATATGCCTACCTTGTATGTTTCACAGGTGTCATAAAACCTGAGCAATACATCACTTGCACGGCTCTCACTAGTTACAGCAAAAGCACGATGTCGACCTGGTCCAAGATTTCCTTTCCCATTGAACAGTCCCATGCCAAACGAAACAGCACTAGCCGATGCTCGCGGGACCTGCCAGTTAAACACAAACAATTATGTAATTTTTGAACCCCAGTTGAACTCAATATATTTTAGTAACTCTTGCCAGAATAAATGATGTTACACACAGACTAATATGTCATCTAACCATGCTTACAGAGATATCATACATGGGCTACCTAGTCACTTAGAATAGGTCCATACACTCCAAAGGTCCTACTAAACCAAATGAATATGTAAGGGTGGGATTTCAAGCTTCAATCAACCTAATCTTTCTATAGATCTGCAGCTGCATAACATTGGTAAGACAGAGAGAAACATAAAGAGAACTATTAATATGACATGTAATGGAAAATGATGCTTAATATGCTTCATTTTCCATCAATTTGAAGCATTTTTCTCAAAGGGTTGAACGGGAAAGAGTGCATAAAGTTGTTCACATATCAAGGAGCCCACTAGTTTAAGCTACTAGGGTGGGCCTTTGGAGCTTTGCCAACAAAAAGCTTTGTAGAAAGAGGCTTTGGAGGTGCATTAAGGAGTTCATGAGAGAGATCCATAGGTAGAGGGTGCATCTCAGCCAGTAGGTATCTTCTCCTAAAAAGGGAGAACAACCTAACTTATCAGATGGATAGATGTTGTGTATTCCAAGTTACCCAACAGTTTTATGATTCCAATAATTATTAGCTTCTAATTTGAAACTTACTGACACTTATAAAGAAATTAACGGTGTTTTCCAATAAACTCATGTCATAACATTGTTCAAATAAAACATTTAAGATTGCTTAAAGTGCTGCTAATATACACCACATAGAAATCATAATCAGGCCGCCCACTAGGAACATTTCATCGTTATAAACAAAATTTTGGCAGACTTTCTCTTTTTAACCAAAACAAATGGACCTAGGGAGACCATAAATGCAATATTAGAATAGTGTGGCCTACAAGATGGGGATCGCTAACCATGTTATGTGAAACAAAGGCAATTGTAACTAGATAGCAACTAATAAAAATAGGGCCCAAATCAGGAGGTGGGGATCAGGCAAAAGTTGAAAGCAAAAATACCCCCCCCCCCCCCCCCCCCCAACACACACACATAACCACATGGGGTACATGAGATCGGATGCATAATGAACCAAAAAAATAACCACATGGGGTACACGAGAAACTGTGAAAAACAACCCCATCCTCTTACAAAGAGGACCTCCAACCTTCCACCACAATTAAACACATTATTCTAAAAATCCTCCTAGGCGGCTGGGCGGATTTTTTTTTTTTTTTTTTTCAATTCGAAAAAATTAAGACTCTATTTTTAATACATTTTGCATATGTATCTTAGCATTGAATTGGAAGTAATTTACATGCTATCATGCTTAACTTTTTTATAATACATAAAAAAAAAAAAAAAAAAAAAACCTCCCCCGCCTAGGCCTTTGGGCGCTAGTCCCATGCTCGCCACCCGTCTAGCGATTTTTAGAACATTGATTAAACATATGACAGAGCTAGCCTCTTCTGCTTAAATTTAGTCATTGGCTTCGTAACCCAAGCCAATGACCAAAACCCCACCTCTGCACTCGATAAATAAATCCTCTCCACCGGATAAGATATAAGATCCTCGAATGAAAAATATATGATCCTAGTCCAAGTGTCCGATTGTCCAAACAGCTCAACCCTATTGTAAATAGAAGATCTTTCTAATGATTGTACTTGACTGATAAGAAAACATTCATAATCAATCAAAGTAAGAAAATTAAGTTGCATTCATCCAACCAAAAACATCTTATAAATTCCACCATGCACATCGATCTAGAAAAAACTAAGGCTTATGGAAAAGAAATTTAAACCAATTGAGCATATGTTCCTAATATTGAAAACTGGATCTAATTTTTTAACCTCAGTTTTTTGGATGAAGCATAAGAAAAGGACAAATGGAAAATAACATATTGAAATGAATTCTGACACACGGGTTCTATTTTCTGGAAAGTAGCATTATATATTTTCCAGTTTATTAGCACCATCGTGAAAACTGAGAAGACGAGTAACTGGATGGAACTTTTTTCTCTCTTTTATACCTAATTAGTGTGGATTGTGGAACAGGGAATACCCATAAAAACATACAAAAGAAAATAAGTGTCTAACCTGTGTTGCTTTTATGGTATATACATCTGGGTGATATTCCTCGTCGAACAGAAGTGGGAATCTTTCTCTAACTCTGACCCCAAGATGGTATAATTCATCCTCTCCTTTACTAATCAATTCACCACCCTTTTGTTTCCCTTTCCATGGAGATTGCCATCCCGATAACCAGGCAGGAATTTCCTTCAAATACAACTCTCCTTTTTGTGCCTTGAGTTTAGCATCACTTAGAAGAACCTCCAAACTACTTGCTAACCTATCTAATTCCCTCATGCGCTTCTTTGTCGGAGAACGGGTTCCATGCCTTGCCTGCACACCCAAATTAAGTACTTGAAATTTACATTCATCTCACAAAACCATAAATAGATGCATAAACAATAACGCAAAAAACCTTATAGATCATAAGATTAGAGAAGCATACTAATGGAAGTGCAACGATTCTTCAACTTTTTGTTGCTTTTCAGTATGTGCAAAAAAATCAATGAATTTTTGTCCCTTTGTCTGATAACAGACAGACTCTTAAATTCCTAATCTAACTGTATTACTTTGTACAAATCTAAAGCTTAAACTAAACTACATTAGCGAAAATTACCACAAGATTGATGTGTATCGGAATACATCCTTCGGGGATCTTAGAAGGCGACAAGTTAGTGATATCTTTGACTACACCATATCTGCACCATCAACAAACATTTGTAAATCACTAACCATCACTACACTACTACAAGTTTGTACGCAAAAACTCAGTAAACAAAAAATTACCCAAATTCTAATAACTAAAATTTTGCCTTAAAAAAATGAAAGGAGTAAAAACTCAAAATCAAGAGGGTTTGATCATATGAGTTCAAAATAAACACAGATTCGAATTTTGATGTCACTCTAAGACCAAATGTGATCCTATCCAAGAACCATTCAACATCTAATCAAACCAAATAGTTACTTTTTGGGTTCATAAGTTGCAATATTTGTTTTCATTTTATTTATTTTTTGGGTATAAATTTGATTTATGTATACATTCAATTGCGTTCAAAGCGAGTAAAGTAAGTGACAAGAATAAACAAATCAATGTAAATGTACGGATTCTAGGGTTTCTTGATTTGTAGAAAGCAATTTATAAAGAAAGAGGTGGAAATGAAATGAGAGACCTGGAAACGGTGGAGAGATGCTTTCGAACGTCGAAACTGTCTTCTTGATCAGCGTTTGAAGATGGAAGCAAAGAGACCAGTTGTAAGAAGACGAGCATAGCGATGTTGCGTAATTTCTTCATTTTGCGTGGGAAGAGTAGGGAAGAAGGTAAGTGGTTTTAGTACGATGACTTCAAAATAAATATTTCGTTAAATTTTGACGTATTTTCATAAATCACATTCCTTGATCATTAGTGTCAAGTAAAGCAAGAAACAAACCAGAAGTTTGGATGGGTTTGGTTTGGATTCTGTATTTAAATGGACTCTTTGATATGATACGATGTCGGTAGAATGAAATTGTTGACTCATGTTCCAAGAAGAACGAATGTCGTATGGGCTTTTATTACGTGTAGCAAAATTCTAAATGGCGAGGAAATGAGCGAGCGGAGGGAGGTGGCGGGGTGGTGACCGTTCACTTCCCTCGAGATACACTCACAACCTCTCCGCGCTCGTTTCCTCGCCATGTAGAATAACTCGTGTAGCAAAAATAAAGGATAGGGCCACGAGGTTTAGCCTATGGGAGCGAGCCGAGCCCCTACTTCTCGGAAGCACAATCCAGTTGTGTCGGTTGCTTTAGATAAATTTGATATCATTGAAATGTATTATTTTTAAGTTTTTTCAATAAAATCAGTGATCAATACACACATTTTAATTAAAAAATAATTTTTATTATTATTAAAATTCTATATTACAATTGAGAGGTGTTTTACTATTATTGAGACAAAGTTAAATCAAAAGAATTGGAGATAAAAGATGGTTATGATTGAAAGTTGAAAGAAGTATTGAATTTGAGGGTTCAGATTCATTTCATATGATAACATATTTGTAAATATAAAACATGTAAAAGGATAAAAATAATGAAAAAATTTTGAAAAAAATTGTAGAATATACATGTGACGGAGAGATAAAATATTGTATTTTCCTTTTAGCAAAATGAAAGTTATTGTAACTATCTACATTGTTGTAGAATTTTGGTAAACTTAGTATCATTGAAATGCATTTTTGAAGATCTTTCCAACAAAATCAATAATCAATACAAGAGTCAAAATATTAAAAATATATGTTTTATAATTAAAAACGTGTAATGTATTACACGTCTTTAATATTTTTAAAAGCAATGAGACGAGTTGATCACACCAGAAAAAATGAGTCAGACATAATATTGCACATTTAAATAAAAATCATAAATTTCATGTTTTGGTGAATTTAAAAATTATGGGATAACTCATTTTTGGTATTTAAAATTTTTCCTAAATTGATTCAAATTGAACTGAATATGCTTACACTTAGAATGAACTTATGCTTCAATACTGATTGAGAGCAAAAATGAGGATAATGACGAAGGGTGTTCAATACAAAATAATAAAATAAAATAAAATTATGTGAAGTACCAACGACACATGTCATACTCTAATTTCTAAACAAATCAGACGAGTCTTTATAGTCTAATTGGAGTCGAAATAGACAAAAATGTATATACATATGGCAAGATTTATTTATTTTGTTGTAAAATTTTAGTAAACTTGACATCATTAACATGTAGTTTTAAAGATATTTTCAATAAAATCAATGATTAATTAAGACACGTAGAGAAGAAGAAGTGATACACATTTTGAGTACAAAGATCATGAGATTCCATTTTGATTTTCTTTTAATAGAAACAAAACTGTAGCTATTGTTGGCTCAGTGTAACAATTAGCATTCAATTAAGCTAGCTCATTTCACACTATTATTCGTTGGATCAGTTCCAATCTAAAGGTCCATTGTTTGGGTTTGGCTTCTGAGTCAACCTCCCTACATTTTGATATGGTTAGCTAGTTTGTTCAAATACAAAAAACATCACGATACATTTATAATAGTTACTATTGTCCGAGAGAAATCACATACGCATGATCATATTTAGACGAATGTGCACAAAAGTAATGAGAAAGTTTTGCTGTATTTTTTTCTTCCAAATGCAATGAAAAAAAAAAGGGTTTTACCAAGTTTCAATAATTTGTTGCTCAATGATTGACTGCTCCATGAATTCGAATGTTTTTTCTATCAAGCCTTCTAGGGCTGAAAATTTTTCACCTAAACCATGAACCGAACTGACCTAGGTCGGTTTTAAAATTTTCAAACCGAAATCGAACCGACCATTAACAAAATCGATCCGATTCTAATTTATGCAAACCGTAACCAAACCGACTAAAATCGAATCGAACCGACTATTTTAAACATATTATATTATTTATATATAAAATATATATTATTTATTATATATATTCGGTCGGTTCGGTTTGGTCGGTTAAAATCACATAGAAACCGAAAACCGAACCGACCACTTCGGTTTTGAATTTTTTAAAACCGAAATCGATCCGAACCGATCGGTTCGATCGATTTAGTCGGTTTGATCGATTTTTTGTTCAGCCCTAACGCCTTCTGTGTTGGCGATGCCAAAATGATGGGCCTTTTTGCCGAGAGCAACATAAACACCAATTCGGATTTTACCAAGTTTCCCACTTTTTTTCTTTTTTTCTTTTTTCTTTTTTCAATGGAAGTTCTATAGGCATAAAATTAATCACTAAATTAATACCGACTTAAAAAATGGAAGAATCCAAAGTTATATGAGCAAACTCGAGGATGAATACAAACTCCATTGATGGAGTGCTTATTTTCCTCAATGTTGTACTTGTACCCTGCAAATCATTAACAAGGAAGTTTGCGCATTTGTCATTATATAGCTTATCATCATCAATTGCTTCATGCCAATGGGATTGATTTATTTAACAAAAATGTCATGGCAAGTTACATCGAGACTAAATCAAGTTATATGAACAAGATTACCATAAACAAAAAGCACCTACAACAAGGCCAACATTTCTTCTTCCTCCCTACCAATCAAACAACTTAAATTATATGCACAAAACAAAACAAAGGTTACCATGAAAGCCAATAAGACTTTGGACTCTAAAACAAACCATACCTTCATCAGTTCTTTTCCCTACATTGATGCAAGGCTAGGTACATACTTCAGAGGGAAGAACTTCAGCTCAAACTCCTTCTTAAACATAACCCACGATGGATCAACACCAAGCTCACCATCCAATTGCCCTGACACTAAATCATAAGTTAGAAACTTTGCGCAATCATTTGCAGTGTCATATCTCTTGATAATGATCTTGTTTAACTTGAACACCATCGAAAATGGATAACTATCTTCCAAAAACCCTTTGAACGGCAAAGTCCCTGACATCTCCAAATGCCCCATATTCACATTGTGCATCTCCCTCCATTCAAGCTTCTCCAAATCCTCAAGAACCCATATCTTCGATTCTGTATTCGATACATGATCGAAAAAACATAGCAACCCATCTGCATCTAAAAGAGTATAAACCCCGGATTGGCAATGTGGGTGCGGAACTGTATAAAACTCCTCCTTGTCAACATTTAAACTAAGGATTCTTCCCATTGATTCAAACTCAATGAAGTAATCCCCGGATCCAAGATTTTCAATATCCTTGCTTCCCATCATCCAATGCACACCCCCATTAGCAAAAATAGGAGGATATTCTGGCAAACGGTGTGGCGCCGGAAATACTACTTCTCTCCATGATTCCTCTCCAACACCAACTGTGATGATCTTACAAACATACCCACCATCTTCACCACTGTAACCACAACAAACAATCTTATATTTCCCAGAAAGAGAATCAAAAGCCAGAGCATATACTACATGTTGTGGCTCAACCTTCAAATCCACTGCAGGGACTGAAGCATATCGTTTCGTAACGGGATTATAAACATAGTAACGATCAAGGTTCGATGATTGATCAAATGAACACAAAAGTAACAACCCATTGCATGAATACAAGAGCTCAAACCTTTGAGCTCCAATGTCTCTCCCTAGATCACATTGCAGTTTCGCCTTCTCCTTCTTCTCAATATGAAAAAAGAACATATTGGAGTCCTCAAAATCGAAGAATACGAATGAGGGATCTACTCTTCCGGAATACAAACGGGTGAAGAATGGATCAGCCATTAGATTGTTTCATCGCTTACAAACGCACCGGAATCGAAACAAGGATTCAATAGGGACCCTAGTGAGGATGTCAGTGATGATCTCCGAAGGAAGACAGGGTTCATCCATCTTCGGCTTCTTACGAGAGACTGGGGTTCTTTTGGTCTGGGTTTTCTTCTTCTTGTACACCATGGCTATGAAGGGTTGGAGGAATGAAAAAGTTGAATGTGTTTGTGTTGAGGTTATATAAGAACTCTAGTGATTGTGTGCATTTGAAGTGTAAATACCTAATGATGGGTTGTACATTTCGATGAGTTTAATCTGTTATGGCATTAGATCGAAGAGGTTTTGCTTTTAAATTTTAAACATCTCATGATATTTCTAAAAAAAAAGAAACATCTATCATTTCTATATAGATTAGATTTAGACTCCGCTGCGTACACGATAAAAAGAAGAGTGAGTTTTTTTTTTTTTTTTTTAAAGGCAAGTAGGGTTTTTGATAGGATCTCAGAATCCATAAAATGTCGCAAGCTGGGTTTGAACCCATGATCTAGTGATACCATTCGCCAAACTCTAACCGTTGAGTTTAGGGAATCAAGTTTTGCAATAATGTTTTGCAACCATAGTTAGAGGAGGTTTTTTACAACATCGAGATATAGATAAAATTTTTGGGGATTCATCATTCTTTCGAAATCACGCCACATCACCCTTGTTGCAAAATATTGTCGCAAAAATTTGGTTTCCTTGCATTTTGTAAAAAAAATGTATAATGCATAGGTTGATTGACTTTACATAAACTTTAGTGCTTTGTTGACTTTACAGAAAATGGTTATTGAAATTTGAATTTAAAATCTCTGCATCTCATAGTTATAACATTATGCAAAACTTTGTTAGATAAAATCTATCACAATATTTTGCAAAACTCTCATCATCTTTTTAAGTACTCCAAACTCTTTCATAAACACCCTAACTGCCACGACCACATTCACATTGTTGTTTTTGTCAACACCACGACCAAGTGGTTGATTGTGTAAATGAAAATTAGTCATGTGCCAATTAAAAATAACTTAGTAACTGATGATACATAAAAACGATCACATCTCTGGGTCATACACGTGTCATGATGATCTTGATGAATTACATGCCTCCAATGTCAGCTCAACATTGATCCGCTCCAAACGGTTCTAAGCTCGCTCAATTCAGTTCGCTAGGCGGATTCGAACTCTCACAATATGCTAGGCCCACACGTCTGATAACTATTTTCAGTATCCATAAGTCATACTAAGAAAAATATTTTGATGATCAACTTCAGATAGACAACTACAACTGCTATTTGCTTCAAACTATGAAGCAAATGCCAAAGTACCTTTCACACTGGGAATCCTTCTTCTTCGGATTGCTATCTCATTGAAACTATCTCCCGCATATTTAGGAATACAAGGCTAACAAAGAACTTCTCTCCTACAACACGACTCCTAATTAGAGGATGATCTCCACAAAGATCTTCTTATAAACTATTCTTATGATGGCATGATAAAATCATGACTCTTTGTACTATAAATAAGACATGAGGTTGGTAAATTAAGGTACGCTACAAATTTCATGTTACAACATTACATCTTCCTTAGATTCATGTCTGACTTTAGCATCAAAATGCCACCGTTTTGTGACTCACATACGTTATTTGTGAAGATCAACAAAAACTGAATCAAAGCAGATAGCGACATCAATAATTATTTTAAATTTAAATCCGCCATAAAAAAACAGCTGGAAACAAGTAAACCAATAAAATAGAAACTCAAAAGAACGAACTAACTTTAAAAAAAATGACATAGAATCTGATAAAATGGCTAATGATGGTGGAATTGGATTAGTGAAGAGCAAACATGACATTCTGTCACTGGAATTGTTGGCTAAAAAAATAGGACTTCATATGATGTTACAGTTGGGGATAAAAGAGAATTGAAGCTGCCATTGATGACAAACAAGTTGAGAAGCCAATGAATGAGGTACGTCAAATACATTGGAAACATGTTAGAATTGTTCAAAAGAAATCAAAAAGTTGAAAAGCTAGTTTGGAGTGCTCTCAGTAAAACTACATATTTTCAGGTAATGCAACAAAGTTGCAGCTTCCTCCATTTACAACTGTTGAGATCAATCCACCCAATTCGAAGTCTTCTAGCATGATTGAGATCAATCCACCCAAACAGGGCGTTCAAGTTATATTATCCCAAAATAAAAATTTTATTACAAAAAAAACAACTTGAATTGTGTTGCTCAAACAAAGTCAAGAGCGACTTTGTTATTTTGGACCAAAAACTCAAATTAATTTTAAAATTAGGGTTGAAAACCGAACCGTCACCCAAACAAGAATTGAAATGACTTTTATCTGTTTAAAAATTTTAAACCGAACCGAACATTAAGAAAACCAAATCGATTTTAATTTATGTAAATAGTAAACCTATCCGACTGACTAAAACCGAAATAAAACCAAACCAACAGACTAAATTAATCATATTATATTATTTCTACATAAAATATATACTATTTGATATTTATTATAGATATTCATTCGGTTCGATTTTGTCGATTAAAATCACATAAAAACCATAACTAAACCTACCATAACAATTTAGATTTCTATAAAATCGAAATATAACCAAACCGAACAAAGGAAAAAAAAAAAAAAAACACAACTTGGGCTTTGGTTGAAACGGACTGGGCTTCTGGTTTTAGTTGTACTGTAAATGAAAGAAAGCGGAGCCCTAAGGGCAATGTTGTAATAAAACCGCAAACAAACCCACCCAAAAAGTCCTTATAAGAGTCTCTCACTCTCTAGGGTTTTTCGACTTCTTCGAAAGAGAGACGAGGCAGCAGAGCTCCGGAGGCGCTACGCGAAGAAGAAGAAGAAGAAGAAGAACGCAAACATGGTTCGTCTCTGTAACTTGTTTTTATGTTTCTTGATTGTTCTGATGTTTGTTTCATCATTTCAATTTTGATCTATTAGGGCATCTGTGTGTTTTAGGTTTCTGTTCAATAGATCCTCTTGTGTTGTTAGGGTTTTTGATTTTCTTTTCGGATCTGCGACAACTGGTTCGTTGATTTGTGTATATGAAGTAATGAACCAGTTGGTTGATCTTGATCGTCAAAACTGGTTAATATAGATTTCACTGTAGCCAAATCTCGGAAACAGTATATCTAGTTGGTATTTGCTAGGGAAAGGTTTCTCTTCGGGATGGTTACAATACCTTATGAGCGATTCCGTAAATCCCACTCGAAACTCGATCCTTCCCAAGATAATAAATAATGAGGGTTTATACCCTGAGTAGATACATCTACGCCCAGGCTCGGGAAGCCCTTCTTAGGTCTTGTTCAAAGCTTGAATGCGTAAGACCTAAACTCAAGGCGGGGTAGATAACTTTCTAACTAGGACCTGGAGGTATTAGATTGAGAAGGCATGATTGGGAGCTATCTCGCACTTAGATAACAAAAATACGAAACAACTATAGATTTCAATACTTTGGGTTCATACTGAACTATTGTAATGAACATTTCTCAGGAACCAGGTTACGCAACCATTAGAGGTTTCCATGACCTCGAGATATGTATAGACATTCGGAGGGATTTCATCCTCCTTTCGAGATCATGCCGCATCACCCTGATTGCAAAATCGTCCTTACCCAGTATTTTTGTAATGGAATGTAGATATTCCATGTATAAATGATTAAAGTTAAGAATGCACTAACTGTTTTGCTGTATTTTAAAACTGAACACTGTTCTCTAGTGTTCCTCATTTTTTTAAAAATGCTAATTTATCCTTTAGTAATGAGAAAATAATGGAATTAGATGCATGATTTTGTATAATAGAGATGTAAGATGGCAACCCTTTCCTTTCCCTGTATGACTGGTTGACGTTCATCTTTACAATTTTTCTTGAAGTTATGATCCTTTGTTTATCTATAGCAATTTACCTATTTATTATTTAATTTTAGGTTGAAAAGAATCCTTATTGTATATGTATATTGTTTAGTATGTATTGGGTTTTTTTTTTTGAAGAACTTATACTGTAATTTGTATTTGACTATTCCATCTGCATTTCAGGCGAGAGGTCTGAAGAAGCATTTGAAGAGGCTCAATGCCCCCAAGCATTGGATGCTCGATAAACTTGGTGGTGCCTTTGTAAGGATTTCATTCTCTCTATCTCTGGAACTTCTCTAGACTCTAGAATGGTTGTTAATGTTGGTTGAGGTTTTATCTGACTATTAATGTTGAACATATGTAGGCTCCCAAGCCATCATCTGGACCACACAAGTCCAGGGAGTGTTTGCCATTGATCCTCATTCTGCGAAACAGGTTGAAGTATGCCCTCACATACCGTGAGGTCCAAGCTATTTTGATGCAACGTCATGTTATGGTTGATGGAAAGGTCAGGACTGATAAGACATATCCTGCAGGCTTCATGGGTATGCATGTTTTAAACCATATCATATTTATTATTTTCCTGTGTTGTGTTCTTTGAAAATGTTTCTGAATAACTGCATGTGCCAGTAGCTATAGTTTCTAACACCCCAATTTTGAATCACTATAGTTTTACCACTTCCCCTCCCCTTGTTATTATTGTATGCAAACTGCACATTTTAATATACATTCTTGATCCCATTTGTTTAAATACTGGGCAAGTTACTCGCACCAAATTTGGTCTATCTTTTGAAATGTTGTTGGTGACCAAAATCTGGTTGGTTCTGCTTTACTTGGTGAAAGTTTGGTTTGATGGAACATCCTGAAATGTTGGTATAAAATATTTAAAAAAATCGTAAGGTCAATGTAGATCAAAATTTGTGAGCAATCTGAATTGTCTTTACTCCATCATCTTTTCTCCTACTTTATTTATACCTGATTCTTTTATATTTGCAGATGTTGTGTCCATTCCCAAAACTGCTGAAAACTTCCGCCTGCTCTATGATACCAAGGGACGTTTCCGTCTCCATTCTATCAAGGATGAGGAGTCCAAGGTTAGTCTTGATTTTGTACTTTCTGACTTGAAAGCTTGCAATGGTCTTAAATTACACATGAAATCTGGAAAAGTAATGAATTTGCGGTGGAATTGTTATTGCAAGTCTTGACCCGTCTCATTCTTTTTTTAGGACTGAAATTAATTGATTATTTCATTGCAGCATGCTACCATATGATTATCTTTGTTGTTATTTTGAATAAAAGTTACAAATTGTTTATTATTACAAGTCCTGATTTGGCTCAATGTTTGGTAGATGACTGATCTACTTATTATGCATTGCAGTTCAAGCTCTGCAAGGTTAGGTCTGTGCAGTTCGGCCAAAAAGGTATTCCATACTTGAACACTTATGATGGTCGCACCATCCGCTATCCTGACCCACTCATCAGGGCAAATGACACCATCAAGTTTGATCTCGAGAACCAGAAGATAGTTGACTTCATCAAGTTTGATGTTGGGAATGTAGTCATGGTCACTGGTGGAAGGAATAGGGGTCGTGTTGGAGTCATCAAGAGCAGAGAGAAGCATAAGGGTACCTTCGAGACTATCCATGTGCAGGATGCCACTGGCCATGAGTTTGCTACTCGTTTGGGCAATGTTTACACCATTGGCAAGGGGACCAAACCATGGGTCACCCTACCCAAGGGTAAGGGTATCAAGTTGTCTATCATTGAAGAAGCCAAGAAGAGGCTTGCAGCCCAAGGAGCTACTCCAGCTTAAGTCTTTTTAGTGAAGTGTGACCAGGTATAGTTTACATGGTTGTTGGGTGGATTTGCAGTTTGGTTCTAGCCTGACAATTTTTGTCAACGTACTTTTCTTTGATATGGTTAAATTATAAACAGTTTTGTATTAGGATTCTGTTTTTTCAATTCTTGATGGACCAAATTTCTAATTTAGATATGATTCCTAGTTTATTGGCGATCTTAGTAAATCTTGATTGCATTGGGTGGTGATTTTGAATGTAGAAGCTAGTATTTATCATTGATCAACTATAATATGCTTTGCTGGCATTGTTGGTTTATTTTCTACTTAAAGCTTGAGATTGCTAGGCATTCCATGATAAGGATGTTCCAATCTGACATTTGTTTAAGAACCCGTCTAATTGCTAGGCATTCCATGTTTAAGAACCTGTGGGGTCCCTCGCTGTTTTCCTCGCCATTTCCCTCTATAGTTAGAATTTTTCTTTGTTTAATATGTTTGAACAAATGTAGACTCTCAAATGAATTTGACCTTAGTTATCAACAATTAACCTTTTCATGTATTCTTTGATTATTGGGTATCTTGATGTTGTGAGCATTGTAGTAGGCGATGATCTTTCTCGATGGTGCAAGCATTATTGATGGTGGTTTTCATATATTTTTCAATTATTGTTTAAATTGTTGCAAAATGTCTGGGTGTTTGATATGCTTAGGATTGCAGTTCTGTTACAACCAATAAAGCAATTCTGAAAATTTCGAATACGTGAAACCAATAAAGCAATTCTACAGATGAGGGAGCATTTACAAAATACTTTCCCTGGAAGGTAAACATCAGAGTAGTGAAAATGTGTAATCTACATAGGGAGTAACGTTGAAGTTGGCTCACATTTTTACTACTGTTTTATATTTTTATTGTATTTATTTTCTGTGGATATGGATAATTGGCTGACGGGAATGAAGCAGCAAGGTTAAAGAAACACCTCACTAATTACCAACTACCATTAGAAGTGCATTTAAAGGAAAAACCAACTAACCATTTGACCGATGGCCCCATCACTATTAAAGGGAAGAATCTTTGGTAAACAAGAATAAGAAGAGAAGCCAAACTCCAAGAGAAGTCACTCCTACTCTCATGTCCATTTCCTTGCAGAGCTTTCTCAGTAATACAGTATCCAATGTTAAATTGGATTATTTTCGCGAAGTTAAGTTTAAGCGTGCAACATCATTTTTGTAAGTACATTGAGGCGTCCTCTTTAAACAATGTATTTCTTTGGTTGGATGTTGATACCATTTGTGTTTTGTGTTTAAACAATGAGTTATTGATGGGGGGAGTTGGGATTGAGAATGGAATAAAAGGGACACAAGAGCAGTCAGTGCCAAGTGTGGAAGAAGTGAGGGGGGAGACTTAGCAGCAAATGGAGAAGTGGAGGTTGTGGTGGTGCAAGTGTAAGAACACATTCACCAACCCTACAAAGCGTCTGATGTTCGGTATCACTTCACGCCATACTCAAAATACCAGAGGTGAGTGTTGCAGATTAATACTAAGGCCACATTTTTATTTTATGTTTCTGATATCTTAAATACTTGACAATTATGGTTACGTTGGGACACTACCATTCCATAGACCTTGACTACGTGTTAAGATTAAGCTTTTAGAGTAGATGGCAGTTTTTGTCGGAGTCTATGGAATGATTGTAGTGGAGTTCAGTATCAATACACATATTCCACAAAATTTTCTAAAACTCTAGCATAACTCTAAAAAATGGTATTCACCTTCCTACCTGCAATCTTCACATGTACAAGCAAATCATAGAGAGTCTCATGTATGATAAATTGGAATGGCAGGGTCAAGGCATGGACTCGTAAATCTTTACAAGGACATGGAGTCATGTAGAGGGTATGGAGATATACAGGTGATGTGGGAGATGCTTCACTCACTGCCAAATTCTCATTGCAACATCAACCGCAAAAGAAATGGGTCTTCATATTGGAGGTTTTGCTTTAAGCCAGCTTGAACTTAAAAAGTACTACTCTTACGAAGATGCAAGAATCACTTCCAATGTTCCCACCTGCAATCTGCAACATGTATTGAACGTGGGAGGTGTTATAAGATCAATAGTCCTACTTTTGGATGGACTAAACATTGTAGCCTGACATGCATTTCAATTTGAATCACAATTGTGAAGTTATAAGATCAATAGTCTCTGCTGGATTCAGGATTCTACAACTGCGTTTTTCAGTAA
Source organism: Berberis thunbergii (assembly GCA_003290165.1). Taxonomy (NCBI): domain Eukaryota; kingdom Viridiplantae; phylum Streptophyta; class Magnoliopsida; order Ranunculales; family Berberidaceae; genus Berberis; species Berberis thunbergii. Next base: position 10,034 of record QNQO01003021.1, on the reverse strand, counting down.
AAAAGAAGGTTTTCTTAGGGGGTTCAGAAAAATAAAGAATTAAAATTAAGGAATCGGGAAAAATGAAAAATTATCAAACATATATACGTTGACACTTCATATAAAATAATTTCGTATATATATGTTTGTGTGTTTTTGTGGTTTCGAGCCATCATGTACCCTTGTTTGCCATCAACAAGTGCAACGTTGGTCTTTAATTTTCCCAGTACAATTCAAGCACACTGAAAAATGTTGCTTCACCAAAAATCTGTCCTTCAATCCAGTAAGAGTACTTGAACATAGAAAAAATATCCACATTCATGCCAGTTCCAGAAATGTTCTAAAACAAGAAAGGGAACTTAAAGCTTCAGAATATCCAGCAAGCAACAAGTCATTATGAGCAAAGAATGATTATAAGTCGAGGGATAAATACAACATTTTTTCATCAAGACAGAGGAAGAGCTACCCAAAGTTCATAAGTAACATACGACGAATTTTATGCCATTGATTCTATCAAACAGAAAAAAAAAGAGTGAAGCCTTGATAGTAAACCTACGTTGACTTGTACTATCATTGCCAGAATCAAGCTATAACCTGAAGACTTTTGAGAGTATCTCTAAATAAAGAAGCAAAAGCTTCCATTTTGAGCTTGTCGAGGGCCAAACCAACCTCGAGTCCCCCTTCTACCTCTTGGCACTCACTAAGAGACATGGCTCCATTATTATTGATCGAGACCACTTCTACTTTCTTGGGCTTTCCCCACCCAAAATCTGTATCATATACACCTAATTTAGGTGACCCAGCAATGCTAAGATACCGTTGTTTCGTTGCTAATTCTACTTTGATGGGTGCACTCTCTGCATCTATTAGAACTCCTCTACTCATCTTTTGAATCGCATTTCTTATTGCTTCTGCTGCAATGGAAAAGCCATCATCCCCAATTAAAGCACTCCTATCTACATCGACAAAGCAAGGCATCAAGCAGTTACCAAAATATGTGGTAGGAATTGGAGGGATTAGTCGCTCTCTGCAGTCCATGGCAAAATATGTGGTCGATATTTCTGTTTTTTTTTTTCTTATCTTTATGATCACGTATCAGATTATATTCATGTGAAAAAGGATCTTCTTTTTCATTTTTTTCAATCTAAACTGGTACGTTTTACGTCTATCATTTCACATATTCTTAAAGTTAGAGTTGAAGACATAGTCACTGTTCATCCAAGGCTTTTGTCGTTATAATAGTCTAGATAGATGCTAATTAATTTTGTGCATTCACTTGTAGTATGATGTAGATTTCAGATCATGGTGAAGGATTTGGTCGTTGCACCATAAGAAAATTAAGAAGGTTCCAAGTCAGTTCTTTAGGTTTCATTCTGTAAATTAAGTAATTTTTCGAGAAGGTTCCGTGTGAGTTTTCGCACAGAAAAAAAACACAAAATAGTAATTTGTAATGTGAACTAAACTAGAGTAACCAAGTGAAATCGGAAATAAAATATGACAGAGTTTAGATATAGTTTTTAATTCATGCATCTAAACATAGTTTTCACTTTTGACAAACATGCACTTAAGAAGAATGTTTGATCTAAATACTGCAGAGTTCCTAATTAACAAATGGTGTTGAATCAGTGAAATCAGACAGTCTCAAACTACAACACTTATATAATTCGAATTAAAATGGTGAGTCAAAACATGCATTGGAAATTAACAATGGTGATTCAAGACATGCATGTGAAGCATTCAATAGAACACAAGTATTTGACACACTTCCAATTAAAAGGATTATGAAATAAATTCAAGGTTAAAATCTTAATACTTACCTTGGAAAAACTACATTGTCTTTCTAAGATCCACGGTTCACCAATAATTGTTTCCAAATGATTTTTGTACACCAAATTATAACTTTGATCTGTCAAAATATGACGATGATGATATAAGGTTATCATAGGAGAGTAACGGATGGACTTTTGTTAGCTGTGGCGTCCGATTATCTGTAATATTAATCTTTCATTTGAATTCTGAATGTGTATGTAAGTTTAGTCCTCGAAACCTCAACCGTGAGACTCACGAGTTGGCTACTATGACCAGACAACATTATTGTAATCATGTTATTTAATTAAAATGCATCATGCTTTATCAAAATAAAAATAAAAATACTCGATGAGTTCTGACAAAAACAATTATCTAGCTCAGTTTCTCATGACATCATCAAGAAATGAATTGTGGTGAGAGCTAGTATTAAATTTCTTCGCAGTCTGAACACTTTTTTCCCATAAACCATAAAAGAGTTCAGGCACCTCGTAACAAATTATGGTTGATATAAAGCCAGGTTAAACAAAGAAATAAGAAGGCAAAAAAAAAAAAAAAACTAGAAGAGAAGAAGAAGAAGATGTCATTTCCACATCAAGTACTGGTAAAACTTCATAACTACAACCACCGAAAGAGCAGAGATGCATTAATGGGGTCTGCTAGCTTTTTCATCATAATTTCATTCATTCATTCAAAGCTTTATCAACCAAAAAAGAGGTGCTTCGTTTAAGCTCTTTAAATTTCTGTTTTGCATGCATGACTGATTACCGAACCTCATCAACAAAAAAAAAAGACTGATTACTGAACCTCCACTAATTGGACCCAAAACATTAAAGATATATATAGTTCACAAGTCATTAAGATTGGCCATTCATTTCCGTATTTGTGTTTGCACAGATATTTTGTATGAAAAGTTAGGTTGTATTTGATTTCGGAATCTCGTGTTCATGTGATGCATAACCGCAATAAAAGAGGAGCTTAACACACACTTCCATACGATTCTTTACTCCACCCTGAGATTCATTAACAACGGACCACAACCAAAGTTAAATGTCCAAATCTTAAGCCCAACAAACCTCTTTCCTTAGAGAAGAGAGACGTTATGAAGGAGACAAGTTGCACACAAAGTAAATTACTCTCATTATATAAGGTAAATGAGATATTCACAAAAAGAGATGCAAACACAACACACCTATACTCTGTCCAAGTTCATTCTCTCATACAATTAATTGACTTAAGCATCGAAGTGCCTTCAACTACCAAACAAATGGTCTTTAAAAATCTAACCTTATTTTACAGGACAAATCTCGAGGAGAACATATTTGAACACATTACTATCTAACATTTGCGCCATTCTTCTTCAGAGAACATGATTTTCCAATTCATTCATGATTCGTAGCCATTTTATGCCCATGTTTCTCTTTCATCCTATGGCCAAAGTCTGAGTCCATTAGAACAAAAGGGGAGGGAGCAAAAAAGAATTCATGAGGATTTACAATGCTACTGTATTAAAGTACATGCATTTCTCCATATCTTATGGGTCCAAATGTAGGTAAACATAACAAAGATTGTTAGCAAAGTATGAATATCATGCCTGCGAATGCAACAAAACAATTGTTAAAATTTCAGGGATATAATAGAAGAAAACTAGATGGAGATAACAATTTAATTCAATTATGAATGAAGGTAATTGTGACCAATGACATGATAGCTCAACGGTTAGAGCTTGGCGGATGGTATCACTAAGTAATGGATTCAAACCCAGCTTGCGACTTCTTTATCAATTTATGGTCATTATAGTCTTTATCCGCTTATGGTGGGTTCCACAAACTCTAAGAACCTACGACGGCAGAGAAAAAAACTCTTACTTGTGATCAAGTTCTAGTCCGTAAGAAAAGATATAGATTTCATAAGAATGGTGGGCTCGTGTTGTGCATTGTGGTTTAAAATACAATATCATTGTGTCCTAGTAATACCACAAGAATTCAACAAGCCCCTGGCAATTTTGGAACTTGCGAAACTTCTTTTCCAATACACTCTGCAGGAGATTCACATCAAAGATTTTAATATCCTCATTAACATACAGCTCTAACTACACATTTCATCCATGAAAAGTATGTTCATCAACAACACAAATGGCTGCAGGACCCCAAACTTGAGTTGCATTCATAGATATGACAGGATCCATTGAACAATTTATTCATATGAGTAGTCTGACATGCATCCTCTCACTGTGAATCACAATTCTAGGTCATAAAACCAACACTCCGCTAAACTGAAACAAGAAAACACACTCCTACAACAACAGTAACTATGTGGCAACCACACATTTGTTCTTCATGCAGCGACACCTTCAAGTAGCATTTGATCAAAATGCCAGACTCCTGCCAAATCAACCAAAATGCCCAATGTTAGTGAGATTGGGTGAAGGGGGTAAAGTTATAGTGAAGAACAATTATGAGTTTTGCTTCATACCATGTCCTACTTTGAGTTGTACTATTATTGCCAGAATCAATCTATAACCTTGAGAGTATCTCTAAATAGAGAAGCAAAAGCATCCATTTTGAGCTTGTCGAGGGCCAAACCAACCTCGAGTCCCCCTTCTCCCTCTTGGCACTCACTAAGAGACATGGCTCCATTATTATCGATCGAGACCACCTCTACTTTCTTGGGCTTTCCCCACCCAAAATCTGTATCATATACACCTAATTTAGGTGACCCTGCAATGCTAAGATACCGTTGTTTCATTACTAATTCTACTTTGATAGGTACACTCTCTGCATCTATTAGAACTCCTCTACTCATCTTTTGAATCGCATTACTTATTGCTTCTGCTGCAATGGAAAAGCCATCATCCCCAATTAAAGCACTCCTATCTACATCGACAAAGCAAGGCATTAAGCAGTTACCAAAATATGTGGTAGGAATTGGAGGGATTAGTCGCTCTCTGCAGTCCATGACAAAACCTAAGTGCTCCCTCGACATCCCATCAACACTTCGATCACATTGTAGCGTTCTGACTAGGCAAACCCACACATAGGCACACGTTACTACAAATTTGGATAAATGCAATGGTGGTGTAGCTATGTGATCTCTGCTATGAAGCACTTTCTGTGTATCTAGGATGAAATTTTTTATTTTTTGGATCTTGGAATAACTCATTTGAAAGGTGGCTAGAAGGTTACTTTTGGGTGCGTACGATATGTGGAGGCTTTGTTGGGAGAAATCAAGCTTTGCCAGCCTACTTAAACTATCCGCTTCAAGATGACTGGGAACCTGTATCAGGTTCCTGTCATAGGATGGGAGTAACTCGGGCAGTAAAGAGGATGTATCTCCTAGTCCAGATCTACAAACTGCTGCCCATGACTTCATGAAATGAATGACCGACTTACCATCAGCTACCACATGTAGAATTGATATCCCTATGCAGACCCCGACGTTGGGAAATAACGTGATTTGCAATGCCATGACAGGGTTTTTGATTTGTGGTTTTGCCGACGGTAATGAAGGAACTAGAAGATATAGGTCTTTTGTATCTCTAGCATTGTTGCCTACTAGAGAATTGAAACTGAGATTGGATTCTGAAACTGTTAGCATTACACTGCAGTTGTCTGAATCACAATTGATTATAGGTTTGGCAGATTGTAGAGGCCAATGGAGAGTTCCCGCAAGTGGGTAGAAGTGTTGGAGAGTAAGGGAGAGTGAGTGTTTGATGTTGGGAAGGGTGGTGTGCATGAAATGGGTGGTGTCCTGGTTGTAAGAATAGAAGAATAGACGTTCGACAGGGGGTAAGGGTATCCAATAGATATCGAAGTAGACAAGAGGAAGAGTCGTTAACCGAGGATGGAAGCTTGAAGTTATCGATACTTGGCATTGCTCAAGCACCCTTACAGATGAAGATGGTGCCATAAAATGAGGGAAACAACTTGATCAAGGTACAGGTTTACAGTCTTTCTATGCTAAAATGGAGCGTCTTTGTCATCATCTCACTGGGTCTATCATCTCACAGATTCTTAAGATAGTCATGTCCTTTAATAGTACTATGGTGGTTGGGGGTTGTGTATATATTTATTGTGTGGTTTTGTAAAGAATTATTACCATGAAAAATTATTAAACATATATACATTCAATATGTTTAAATATTTCTGTAGTGGATGAACCACGTCTAATAACGATTTAATATATTTAAATTTTATTGTTTTAATATTAGTCAATATATTCAATTAAACATTTATATTAGTTGGTTTACTATTTTAACAATGTTTTGTAGGAGGGTTCCAAATTTCCAGAAATTGACATATTCAAAAATGTTTATGCACTACCTGGCAATGAGGATGTAAGTTTTATTCTTTTACATTTTTTGCATATTGTCGCTTCTGTTGTTTTAAAAATTATTAATTTTTTTAATGAAGGAAACAATGGTGGAGAGGCAGGGTGCCTACATGGAGCAAGTGTCATCGCAACATGCCCTGAAAACTCTGTTGGAGCAGCTCACAATCTTTTCAGGTTTCAAACCCAGAGATTCAAAGTCTCCGTCAAAATATGCAGTCTCCATCGGGATCATGATTGTGACCTGCTCCAAGAAGAAACTGCATTCGTGATTTAATGAGAGCAACTGCATCCACAAAAATTCTGGTAAGTATTACCATAGGGATGGCAACGGGGTGGATTGGGGCGGATTTGATCAAATCCATCCCCGATCCGTCAGTAATAACCGATCCCCAATCCGCCCCGCCAATCCGTTTGAAATTTTAATCTAAATTCATAACCGCCCCGTGCGGATGGGCGGATATCCGTCCCACCCGCCAATCCGCACAAAATTATAACAATAAATAAAAAAATTCTTTGAATTATAACAAAATTATTACAAAATCTCTGAATTCGTACAAAAAAATACAAAAAATTCTGAATAAAAATTTACAAAGAATTCATACAAAAAAATACAAAAAAAAATCAATCTCTAGATCTGATCTCAATCAGATCAGATCTCGATCAGATAGATCATAGATCAGAGATCAGATATCAATCAGATAGATCAGATCAGATATCGATCAGATCTAGATCAGATCAGATAGATCTAGATCAGAGATCAGAGATCAAATCAGATAGATCTAGATCAAATTTCACATCAGATATATCAAATCTCAATCATATAGATCATATCAGATGAGATCAAATCTAAGATCTGGATCTAAGATCAAAGATCAGATCGTAGATCTGGATCTAAGATCAATGAAGGAGAAGGAGAAGGGGCGACGACCGGACGACGACGCCTTCGCTGTGAGCCTGTGAGAGGGATCAAAGAAGAAGAGGCGGACGACCTCCGCCTTCGACCCTTCGCTGCTTTGCTTTGAGAGAGAAGAAGAGGCGGACGACCTCCCGCCTCCGCCTTCGCTGTGGTCATCCGCTTGTGCTCTGTGTGTGTGAGAGGCAGAGACGGAAGAGGCCTTCGCTCTCGAATCACTCGGCCCCCTATGTGTGAGTGTGAGAGGTAGATAGGGAGGGGTGGGGCACGGGCATGTGTGTGAGGGAGGGAATGAGGGTTAGGGTAAAGGGTTTAATTTTGTGTGAGGGAGGGAATGAGGGTTAGGTAAAGGGTTTAATTTTGTGTGAGGGAGGGAATGAGGGTTAGGGTTAAGGTTATTTATAAAGGGAAGGGTATTGTTGTAATGTTATCAAATAAATGGATATCCGCGGTGCGGATACGACCAAATCCGTATCCGCCCCGAATATTTAACGAATGTATTTTGGATATCCGTATCCGCCCCAAAATCCATTTAGGCATATCCAAAACCGCCCCAAACGGATTGGGTGGGGGCGGATATCCGTAAAAATCCGCCCCACTGTCATCCCTATATTACCATTGTAATAAAGAAGCCTAACATGGGTTTGATTAAGTATTGTGCAGGAAACCCCACACACCACCTGCAATAAAGGACTCAAAAGTACAGCTTCAAACAGAAGAGGGCATCGTACTGTTCATAGAAAACACAATAATAACACAAAGAAGTTGAAAGATAAAAAGGAAAGACAAGGTGGGGTACCTTATCCTCAGCAAGTAATGGAAGGTGGAGGCAGTGCAGGGGGTTTAAAGAGGTAATTCACAAAACCCACCCACACAGGAAAAATATCATAGATTGGAAAACATCAGTTGTCGAAATACCAAGATTTATTAATTCTAACCTTATTCATGAAGATTTGGAAGAGGTAATTTACAAAAGAGACAAAAATGCCACATCATCAGCACCAACGGCGAGTTGATAAACCAGTGAGAAAGAAAAGGTTTTCTAGGGTTCTCTCTAACGATCCCTTCGCAACCTCTCCATTATACCGGCCCATACAAATGGAGGGAGAGGTCGCAAACTGTCTAATTAAAAGGGAAACTATTGCACGACGAACACATTCATCCCAATAAATAAAAACATTTTCGTTGCGCCAGTTTTCAAATTTTCAGGACAAATTTTATGTGCCAGAAACATGAGTCAAACTTTTGTGTTAGCACGACGAAGAATTAAGTAAGCATCGTTCAAGACACGTTTGGGCGATGAAATAGTTCACATTTGTCGCTACAGTTCAACATGGTTTGAGCGACGAAATTAGTAGGGGTGGGCACGGTCCGGGTCGATATGAGTTTAGGCCTATCTCGGTCCTAGTCCCGGTTCAGTCAATCGGGAACAGTCCGGGTTGGAAAAACCAATTTTTTTGGAATGACCCGATTGGATCCGGACTGTTTGTAACCGGGGAGAGTCCAGGTCGGGACCATGCCTACCTGGTTTTTTTTTTTTTTTTTTGAATCCAAAATGAACAAAATATGAGATGATGTTAGGGCTGAACAAAAAACCGATCAAACCGACCGAACCGATCAAAATCGAACCGATTGGTTCGGTTTAAATTCGGTTCGGATCGGTTTCGGTTTAAAAAAATGCAAAACCGAAGTGGTCGGTTCGGTTTTCGGTTTCTATGTGATTTAAACCGACCAAACCGAACCGAACCGAACCGAATATTTAAATATATTATATTATTATATATAAAATATTTTATTTTTATATATAAATAACTATAATATGTTTTAAATATTCGGTTCGGTTCGAGTTTTTATTTCGGTTTTGGTTCGATTTTAGTCGGTTCGTACGGTTGTATAATTGGAATCGGTTCGATTTGGATCGGTTTGTTAATGGTCGTTCGGTTTCGGTTTGAAAATTTTTAAAACCGACCTAAGTCGGTTCGGTTCACTGTTTAGGTGAAAAACCGAACCGACGGTTCGGGTTTTTCAGCCCTAGATGATGTTTTAAGAGATGTGATGGGATGTGTAAGGATTGATGTGCTATGGGACGATGTGTAAGAGATGTGATGTGAGATGAATGTGTAAGAGATGTGATGTGGTGTGGGACGATGTGTAAGATGTGGTTTGTAGAAAAAATCTTAAGTGCACTAACACCAGGCACCGTAGTAGTGCTCGTGGTTTGTAGTAAGAGATTTGGGTTGGGGCTATGTAAAAAATTTGGTGTGGGATGATGTGTAACAGATTTGGCTTGGGCTTACTATAGTAATCGAGACGGACTGGAACAGTCCAGGACAAAATTAGTGAAAACCGGTCCCGGGACCAGGATAAAAATTGTATGAACCGGTTGGTCCCCGATTTAAATCGGTTCGGGACCATACCGGTCCGGGTCTGACGGGTTGGGACCAGGATTCATGCCCACCCCTAGAAATTAAATTATTTCATCGTGCAAACATGGATTTGTTTGTGGAAATTTTGATATTTAACATGTAATTAATAATGTCAATACACTTCCATCCTTAAATGCAGTTAAAAAATATGGCTACATTTAGCAAATTCAATCAAAGTAAACTTTGACATCCATTAAAATGAATCTCGACATCCATTTTCACAAATTTATGGTTAAAAATATGGTACATTTAGCAAATTTAATTAAGTGAACTTTGACATTTATTTTAAATGAAATCTCAACGTCCATTAACAAATTTACAATTAAAAAACATGGTACATTTAATAAATTTAATTAAGTGAACTTTGACATCCATTTAATTAACTGGATCTCGACATCCATTTAAAATATATAATATTATTAACGTCTTGTAAACGACCTAACAAATTATATTCCTACAAATATAATTAATCTGAATCAGTAGAGTAATCACTATCGACTTCTTCTTCAAGTTCGTCCGACATAGTTGCTTCAGATCGGTGATTCGATCCATTATATTTAAAAGAGATGGGTGATTCG
>QNQO01003020.1:0-75983 GCA_003290165.1 Berberis thunbergii | reverse complement strand
CGGATTGCACCGAAATTGGCCTCCAATTGGGCCAACAACGTACAAACGAGTTTTCATACTTCGTAAGCACAACCGAACTTCTTTGTTGAGTCAAACATGTTCCATTTGTCGTTATTATGGTACCACACAAGGTTAGAAGTCAAATGGAGGTCATTTGTTCACTCAAATATATGTATTCTCGGATTGCACCCAAATTGACCTCCAATTGAGCCTACAATGTACAAACGAGTTTTCCTTATTCGTTAAGCACAATTGAACTTGTTTGTTTGCCAAACATGTTCCATTTGTCGTTATTATTGTACTACGTGAGTTTAGAAGTCAAACGGAGGTCATTTGTTCACTCAAATCTGTGTATTCTCGGATTGCATCCAACTTGGCCTCCAATTGAGCCAACAACGTACAAAGAAGTTTCCTTTATCGTTAAGCACAACCGAACTTATTTGTTGAGTCAAACATTTTCCAATTTTCATTATTGTGGTACCATGCGTGTTAGATGTGAATCGGAGGACATTTGAGCACTCAAATCTATGTATTCTCGGATTGCACCCAAATTGGCCTCCAATTGAGCCTACAACGTACAAACGAGTTTTCCTTCTTTGTTAAGCACAATCGAACCTTATTGGTGTGTCAAAAATGTTCCATTTATCATTATTATGGTACCGCGTGAGGTCAGAAATCAATCGGAGGTCATTTGTTCACTCAAATCTATGTATTCTCGGATTGCACCCAAATTGGTTTGCAATTGAGCCAACAACGTACAAACGAGTTTTCCTCCTTCATTAACTACACCGAACTTTTTTGTCAATCAAACATGTTCCATTTCTCGTTATTATGTACACGTGAAGTCAGAAGTCAAAGGAGGTCATTTGTTCACTCAATCTATGTATTCTGGGATTGCATCCAACTTGGCATCCAATTGAGCCTGCAACGTACAAAGAAGTTTTCCTTTTCGTTAAGCACGACCGAACTTATTTGTTTAGTCAACATTTTCCATTTCGTTATTGTGGTACCATGCGTGTTAGAAGTGAATCGGAGGATATTTGATCACTCAAATCTATGTATTCTCGGATTGCACCAAATTGGCCTCCAATTGAGCCTACAATGTACAAACGAGTTTTCTTCTTCATTAAGCACAACCGAACTTTTTTGTTGAGTCAAAAATGTTCCATTTGTCGTAATTATGGTACAACCAAGGTTAGAAGTCAGACGGAGGTCATTTGTTCGTTCAAATCTTTGTATTCTCGGATTGCACCCAAATTGGCCTCCAAATGAGCCTAGAACGTACAAATGAGATTTCCTTATTCGTTAAGCACAATCGAACTTGTTTGTCGAGTCAAACATGTTCCATTTGTCATTATTTGGTACCTACGTGAGGTTAGAAGTCAAACGGAGGTAATTTGTTCACTCAAATCTATGTATTCTCGGATTGCACCGAAACTGGCCTCCAATTGAGCCAACAACGTACAACGAGTTTTCCTTCTTTATTAAGAACAACCGAACTTTTTCTTGAGTCAACTAGGTTCATTTGTCGTTATTATGGTAACATATGAGCTCAGAAGTCAAAAGGAGGTCATTTGTTCGCTCAAATCTATGTATTCTTAGATTGCACCAAATTGGCCTCCAATTGAACCTACAACGTACAAACGAGTTTTCCTACTTCGTTAAGCACAACCAAACTTATTTGTTGAGTCAAACATGTTCATTTGTCATTATTATGGTACCACGCGAATTTAGATGTCAAACGGAGGTCATTTGTTCACTTAATCAATGTATTCTCGTTGACCCAAATTGGCCTCCAATTCAGCTTACAACTTACAAACGAGTTTTCCTTCTTCGTTAAGCACAACTGAACTTGTTTGTTGAGTCAAACATGTTCCATTTGTCTTTATTATGGTACCATGTGAGTTGAAGTCAATCGGAGGTCATTTGATCACTCAATCTACGCATTCTCGGATTGCACCCAAATTGGCCTCCAATTGAGCCTATAACGTACAAACGAGTTTTCCTTCTTTGTTAAGCACAATCGAACTTTTTTGTGAGTCAAACATGTTCCATTTATCATTATTATGGTACCACGTGAGGTTAGAATTCAACAGAGGTAATTTTGTTCATCAAATATATGTATTCTCGGATTGCACCGAAATTGGCCTCCAATTGGGCCAACAACGTACAAACGAGTTTTCATTCTTCGTTAAGCACAACCGAACTTCTTTGTTGAGTCAAACATGTTCCATTTGTCGTTATTATGGTACCACACAAGGTTAGAAGTCAAATGGAGGTCATTTGTTCACTCAAATATGTGTATTCTCGGATTGCACCCAAATTGACCTCCAATTGAGCCTACAACGTACAAACGAGTTTTTTTCTTCGTTAAGCACAATTGAACTTGTTTGTTGTGCCAAACATGTTCCATTTGTCGTTATTATTGTACTACTGAGTTTAGAAGTCAAACGGAGGTCATTTGTTCACTCAAATCTATGTATTCTCGGATTGCATCCAACTTGGCCTCCAATTGAGCCAGCAACGTACAAAGAAGTTTCCTTTATCGTTAAGCACAACCGAACTTATTTGTTGAGTCAAACATTTCCAATTTTCATTATTATGGTACCAGCGTGTTAGATGTGAATCGGGGGACATTGAGCACTCAAATCTATGTATTCTCGGATTGCACCCAAATTGGCCTCCAATTGAGCCTACAACGTACAAACGAGTTTTCCTTCTTTGTTAAGCACAATCGAACCTTATTGGTGTGTCAAAAATGTTCCATTTCTCATTATTATGGTACCGCGTGAGGTCAGAAATCAATCGGAGGTCATTTGTTCACTCAAATCTATGTATTCTCGGATTGCACCCAAATTGGTTTGCAATTGAGCCAACAACGTACAAACGAGTTTTCCTCCTTCATTAACTACAACCGAACTTTTTTGTTCTATCAAACATATTCCATTCTCGTTATTATGGTACACTGAAGTCAGAAGTCAAAGGAGGTCATTGTTCACTCAAATCTAGGTATTCTCGGATTGCACCAAAATTGGCCTCCATATGGCCTAGAACGTACAAACGAGTTTTCCTTATTCGTTTAGCATAATCGAACTTCTTTGTTGAGTCAAACATGTTCCATTTGTCGTTATTATGGTACCACGTGAGTTAGAAGTCAAACGGAGGTAATTTGTTCATCAAATATATGTGTTCTCGGATTGCACCGAAATGGCCTCCAATTGAGCCAACAACGTACAAACGAGTTTTTCTACTTCGTTAACACACCGAACTTCTTTGTTGAGTCAAACATGTTCCATTTGTCGTTATTATGGTCCCACACAAGGTAGAAGTCAAAAGGAGGTCATTTGTTCACTCAAATATATGTATTCTCGGATTGCACCAAATTGACTCCAATTGAGCCTACAACGCACAACGAGTTTCTTCTTCGTTAAGCACAACTGATCATGTTTGTTGTGTCAAACATGTTCCATTTGCCGTTATTTTGTACTACGTGAGTTTAGAAGTCAAACGGAGGTCATTTGTTCACTCAAATCTATGTATTCTCGGATTGCATCCAACTTGGCATCCAATTGAGCCTGCAACGTACAAAGAAGTTTTCCTTTATCGTTAAGCACAACCGAACTTATTTGTTGAGTCAAACATTTTCCAATTTTCGTTATTGTGGTACCATGCGTGTTAGAACTGAATCGGAGGACATTTGATCACTCAAATCTAAGTATTCTCGGATTGCACCCAAATTGGCCTCCAATTGAGCCTACAACGTACAAACGAGTTTTCCTTCTTCATTAAGCACAACCGAACTTTTTTGTTTTGTCAAAAATGTTCCATTTGTCGTTATTATGGTACAACCCAAGGTTATAAGTCAGACGGAGGTCATTTGTTCGTTCAAATCTATGTATTCTCGGATTGCACCCAAATTGGCCTCCAAATGAGCCTAGAACGTACAAATGAGTTTCCTTATTCGTTAAGCACAATCGAACTTCTTTGTCGAGTCAAACATGTTCCATTTGTCATTATTATGGTACCACGTGAGGTTAGAAGTCAAACGGAGGTAATTTGTTCACTCAAATCTATGTATTCTCGGATTGCACCGAAACTGGCCTCCAATTGAGCCAACAACATACAAACTAGTTTTCCATCTCTATTAAGAACAACCGAACTTTTTTGTTGAGTCAAACAAGTTTCATTTGTCGTTATTATCGTAACATATGAGGTCAGAAGTCAAAAGGAGGTCATTTGTTCGCTCAAATCAATGTATTCTCAGATTGCACCAAATTGGCCTCCAATTGAACCTACAACGTACAAACGAGCTTTCCTACTTCGTTAAGCACAACCAAACTTCTTTGTTGAGTCAAACATGTTCCATTTGTCATTATTATGGTACCACGCGAATTTAGATGTCAAACGGAGGTCATTTGTTTACTTAAATCAATGTATTCTCGGATTGCACCCAAATTGGCCTCCAATTCAGCTTACAAATTACAAACGAGTTTTCCTTCTTCGTTAAGCACAACTGAACTTGTTTGTTGAGTCAAACATGTTCCATTTGTCTTTATTATGGTACCATGTGAGTTTAAAGTCAATCGGAGGTCATTTGATCACTCAAATCTACGCATTCTCGGATTGCACCCAAATTGGCCTCCAATTGAGCCTATTACGTACAAACGAGTTTCCCTTCTTTGTTAAGCACAATCGAACTTTTTTTGTGAGTCAAACATGTTCCATTTATCATTATTATGGTACCACGTGAGGTTAGAAGTCAAACAGAGGTAATTTGTTCACTCAAATATATGTATTCTCGGATTGCACCGAAATTGGCCTCCAATTGGGCCAACAACGTACAAACGAGTTTTCATTCTTCGTTAAGCACAACTGAACTTCTTTGTTGAGTCAAACATGTTTCATTTGTCGTTATTATGGTACCACACAAGGTTAGAAGTCAAATGGAGGTCATTTGTTCACTCAAATATATGTATTCTCGGATTGCACCCAAATTGACCTCCAATTGAGCCTACAATACAAACGAGTTTTTTTTCTTCGTTAAGCACAATTGAACTTGTTTGTTGTGCCAAACATGTTCTATTTGTCGTTATTATTGTACTACGTGAGTTTAGAAGTCAAACGGAGGTCATTTGTTCACTCAAATCTATGTATTCTCGGATTGCATCCAACTTGGCCTCCAATTGAGCCAGCAACGTACAAAGAAGTTTTCCTTTATCGTTAAGCACAACCGAACTTATTTGTTTAGTCAAACATTTTCCAATTTTCATTATTGCGGTACCATGCGTGTTAGATGTGAATCGGGGGACATTTGAGCACTCAAATCTATGTATTCTCGGATTGCACCCAAATTGGCCTCCAATTGAGCCTACAACGTACAAACGAGTTTTCCTTCTTTGTTAAGCACAATCGAACCTTATTGGTGTGTCAAAAATGTTCCATTTATCATTATTATGGTACCGCGTGAGGTCAGAAATCAATCGGAGGTCATTTGTTCACTCAAATCTATGTATTCTCGGATTGCACCCAAATTGGTTTGCAATTGAGCCAACAACGTACAAACGAGTTTTCCTCCTTCATTAACTACAACCGAACTTTTTTTGTTCAATCAAACATGTTCCATTTCTCGTTATTATGGTACCACGTGAAGTCAGAAGTCAAAAGGAGGTCATTTGTTCACTCAAATCTATGTATTCTCGGATTGCACCAAAATTGGCCTCCATATGGGCCTAGAACGTACAAACGAGTTTTCCTTATTCGTTAAGCATAATCGAACTTCTTTGTTGAGTCAAACATGTTCCATTTGTCGTTATTATGGTACCACGTGAGGTTAGAAGTCAAACGTAGGTAATTTGTTCAATCAAATATATGTGTTCTCGGATTGCACCGAAATGGCCTCCAATTGAGCCAACAACGTACAAACGAGTTTTTCTACTTCGTTAAGCACAACCGAACTTCTTTGTTGAGTCAAACATGTTCCATTTGTCGTTATTATGGTCCCACACAAGGTTAGAAGTCAAAAGGAGGTCATTTGTTCACTCAAATATATGTATTCTCGGATTGCACCCAAATTGACCTCCAATTGAGCCTACAACGCACAAACGAGTTTTCCTTCTTCGTTAAGCACAACTAATCATGTTTGTTGTGTCAAACATGTTCCATTTGCCGTTATTATTGTACTACGTGAGTTTAGAAGTCAAACGGAGGTCATTTGTTCACTCAAATCTATGTATTCTCGGATTGCATCCAACTTGGCATCCAATTGAGCCTGCAACGTACAAAGAAGTTTTCCTTTATCGTTAAGCACAACCGAACTTATTTGTTGAGTCAAACATTTTCCAATTTTCGTAATTGTGGTACCATGCGTGTTAGAAGTGAATCGGAGGACATTTGATCACTCAAATCTATGTATTCTCGGATTGCACCCAAATTGGCCTCCAATTCAGCCTACAACGTACAAACGAGTTTTCCTTCTTCATTAAGCACACCGAACTTTTTGTTGTGTCAAAAATGTTCCATTTGTCGTTATTATGGTACAACCCAAGGTTATAAGTCAGACGGAGGTCATTTGTTCGTTCAAATCTATGTATTCTCGGATTGCACCAAATTGGCCTCCAAATGAGCCTAGAACGTACAAATGAGTTTTCCTTATTCGTTAAGCACAATCGAACTTCTTTGTCGAGTCAAACATGTTCCATTTGTCGTTATTATGGTACCACGTGAGGTTAGAAGTCAAACGGAGGTAATTTGTTCACTCAAATCTATGTATTCTCGGATTGCACCGAAACTGGCCTCCAATTGAGCCAACAACATACAAACTAGTTTTCCTTCTCTATTAAGAACAACCGAACTTTTTTGTTGAGTCAAACAGGTTTCATTTGTCGTTATTATGGTAACATATGAGGTCAGAAGTCAAAAGGAGGTCATTTGTTCGCTCAAATCAATGTATTCTCAGATTGCACCAAATTGGCCTCCAATTGAACCTACAACGTACAAACGAGCTTTCCTACTTCGTTAAGCACAACCAAACTTCTTTGTTGAGTCAAACATGTTCCATTTGTCATTATTATGGTACCACGCGAATTTAGATGTCAAACGGAGGTCATTTGTTTACTTAAATCAATGTATTCTCGGATTGCACCCAAATTGGCCTCCAATTCAGCTTACAACTTACAAACGAGTTTTCCTTCTTCGTTAAGCACAACTGAACTTGTTTGTTGAGTCAAACATGTTCCATTTGTCTTTATTATGGTACAATGTGAGTTAGAAGTCAATCAGAGGTCATTTGATCACTCAAATCTACGCATTCTCAAATTGCACCCAGATTGGCCTCCAATTGAGCCTATTACGTACAAACGAGTTTTCCTTCTTTGTTAAGCACAATCAAACTTTTTTTGTGAGTCAAACATGTTCCATTTATCATTATTATGGTACCACGTGAGGTTAGAAGTCAAACGGAGGTAATTTGTTCACTCAAATATATGTATTATCGGATTGCACCGAAATTGGCCTCCAATTGAGCCAACAACGTACAAACGAGTTTTCATACTTCGTTAAGCACAACCGAACATCTTTGTTGAGTCAAACATGTTCCATTTGTCGTTATTATGGTACCACACAAGGTTAGAAGTCAAACGGAGGTCATTTGTTCACTCAAATATATGTATTCTCGGATTGCACCCAAATTGACCTCCAATTGAGCCTACAACGTACAAATGAGTTTTCCTTCTTCGTTAAGCACAACTGAACTTGTTTGTTGTTTCAAACATGTTCCATTTGTCGTTATTATTGTACTACGTGAGTTTAGAAGTCAAACGGAGGTCATTTGTTCACTCAAATCTATGTATTCTCGGATTGCATCCAACTTGGCCTCCAATTGAGCCTGCAACGTACAAAGAAGTTTTCCTCTATCGTTAAGCACAACCAAACTTATTTGTTGAGTCAAACATTTTTCAATTTTCGTTATTGTGGTACCATGCGTGTTAGAAGTGAATCGGAGGACATTTGAGCACTCAAATCTATGTATTCTCGGATTGCACTCAAATTGGCCTCCAATTGAGCTTACAACGTGCAAACGAGTTTTCCTTCTTCATTAAGCACAACCGAACTTTTTTGTTGAGTAAAAATGTTCCATTTGTCATTATTATGGTACCACGCAAGGTTAAAAGCCAGGCGGAGGTCATTTGTTCGTTCAAATCTATGTATTCTCGGATTGCACCCAAATTGGCCTCCTAATGAGCCTAGAACGTACAAACGAGTTTTCCTTATTTGTTAAGCACAATCGAACTTCTTTGTCGAGTCAAACATGTTCCATTTTTCGTTATTATGGTACCACGTGAGGTTAGAAGTCAAACGGAGGTAATTTGTTCACTCTAATCTATGTATTCTCGGATTGCACCGAAATTGGCCTCCAATTGAGCCAACAACGTACAAACGAGTTTTCCTTCTTCATTAAGAACAACCAAACTTTTTTGTTGAGTCACACATGTTTCATTTGTCGTTATTATTGTAACATATGAGGTCAGAAGTCAAAAGGAGGTCATTTGTTCTCTCAAATCTATGTATTCTCGGATTGCACCAAATTGGCCTCCAATTGAACATACAACGTACAAACGAGCTTTCCTACTTCTTTAAGCACAACCGAACTTCTTTGTTGAGTCAAACATGTTCCATTTGTCATTATTATGGTACCACACGAGGTTAGAAGTCAAACGGAGGTCATTTGTTCACTTAAATCAATGTATTCTCGGATTGCACCCAAATTGGCCTCCAATTCAGCTTACAACTTACAAACGAGTTTTCCTTCTTCGTTAAGCGCAACTGAACTTGTTTGTTGAGTCAAACATGTTCCATTTGTCTTTATTATGGTACCATGTTAGTTAGAAGTCAATCGGAGGTCATTTGATCACTCAAATCTATGTATTCTCGGATTGCACCCAAATTGGCCTCCAATTGAGCCTATAACGTACAAACGAGTTTTCCTTCTTCATTAAGCACAGCCGAACTTTTTTTGTTTAGTCAAAAATGTTCCATTTGTCGCTATTATGGTACCACCTAATGTTAGAAGTCAGACGGAGGTCATTTGTTCGTTCCAATATATGTATTCTCGTATTGCACCCAAATTGGCCTCCAAATGAGGCTAGAATGTACAAACGAGTTTTCCTTATTCGTTAAGCACAATCGAACTTCTTTGTCGAGTCAAACATGTTCCATTTCTCGTTATTATGATACCACGTGAGGTTAGAAGTCAAAACGGAGGTAATTTGTTCACTCAAATCTATGTATTCTCGGATTGCATCGAAATTGGCCTCCAATTGAGCCAACAACGTACAAACGAGTTTTCCTTCTTCATTAAGAACAACCGAACTTTTTTGTTGGGTCAAACATGTTTCATTTGTCGTTATTATGGTAACATATGAGGTCAGAAGTCAAAAGGAGGTCATTTGTTCGCTCAAATCTATGTATTCTCGGATTGCACCAAATTGGCCTCCAATTGAACCTACAACGTACAAACGAGCTTTCCTACTTCTTTAAGCACAACCGAACTTCTTTGTTGAGTCAAACATGTTCCATTTGTCATTATTATGGTACCACGCGAGGTTAGAAGTCAAACAGATGTCATTTGTTCACTTAAATCAATGTATTCTCGGATTGCACCCAAATTGGTCTCCAATTCAACTTACAACTTACAAACGAGTTTTCCTTCTTCGTTAAGCACAACTGAACTTGTTTGTTGAGTCAAACATGTTCCATTGTCCTTATTTTGGTACCATGTGAGTTAGAAGTCAATCGGAGGTCATTTGATCACTCAAATCTATGTATTCTCGGATTGCACCCAAATTGGCCTCCAATTGAGCCTACAACGTACAAACGAGTTTTCCTTCTTTGTTAAGCACAATCGAACCTTATTGGTGTGTCAAAAATTTTCCATTTATCATTATTATGGTACCCGCGTGAGGTCAGAAATCAATCGGAGGTCATTTGTTCACTCAAATCTATGTATTCTCGGATTGCACCCAAATTGGTTTGCAATTGAGCCAACAACGTACAAACGAGTTTTCCTCCTTCATTAACTAACAACCGAACTTTTTTGTTCAATCAAACATGTTCCATTTCTCGTTATTATGGTACCACGTGAAGTCAGAAGTCAAAAGGAGGTCATTTGTTCACTCAAATCTATGTATTCTCGGATTGCACCCAAATTGGCCTCCATATGAGCCTTTTTTTTTTTTTTTTTTTGAAAAGCAAGCGTGGGGTAGAAATGGGCTCCCCAGACCACCGAAAAAAGAAATAAAACTACATTACAATCTCATATATTTCCTACCACTAGCATCGTCAAATTAAATTTTTTTCATGTCTTCCGCAAACGAGCTAGGAGTTACTTCTATGAAAGCAACACTTGGCATCATGCTGGCCAGCTTGTCCGCTGCCTTTATTTGTCTCCCGCATAACATGCATGATCTTGCATTCTTCGAAAGCCTTCAGCTGCTCTTTTATACGTCTCAGAGTGTGCATGGTCTCCCATGGATGGGGCCTTGGCAGTTTTGATAAAATGAACTGCATTGGCTGAATCAAAACAAAGATTCAGCTTTCAGTATTGCGTCTGAGCAGCTAGATGCAGTCCCATTTCAGCCCCTTGCAGTCATGCAACAGCACAGAATGGTTCCTTTGCGACCCCGAGTGTCACGCCCCGACCCGCCACGGGAATCGCAGCGTGCCGATGCGTGAATTACCACGAACACAGGCGGATCGCAACCGGCCACAACATCATAATATAACACATTCTTGATACGATAAACAAACGAAAATAAAACTACGCTAAAGTTTGAACAAAATAAATATAAATTTGATTTGCCCCACCAGAGTCATAGCGACAAAACCAGTATACAAACATTTAGTTTAACAATATAGTACATCTGAAATACATAGAAAGCAAAACATACCCGTACAGGGTGGACACAACCCAAAAAGCACAAAACGCTCCTACAACGAAAATCGGGGCCTACGCGCCACGATCAGCAGGAACTCCAACACTGCCTGCACTCCAATAGAAGCACACCCCTTGCGGGGTCAGCATAGCACAAAGCTAGCTGGTGCGAGCGAACTAAATACAAATAACGGAATAATGTACCAGAAAAATTCATGCCAAACAATAAATGATAAATAACAAGTTCTAAAGACTAAATCACACTGTGTCTCTAAAGATAATATTTCTAAGTTCGAGCAACAACACAACATTTCAGATTCCACAATAACTACCAGTTTACGATATATGCCGATCATTACACGCGATTCAAATATGGTAAATATCAAGCAATGAAAATAAAGACAATCAGGTTGAAACCAAAAATCCTGTAAAATACTGTATAAGTGTCTCATATCGTAGGTATCCGCATACCCTACGAACGAGTCTCACCCAGACACATCCCGCAACGTGCACCAGTATCACTTTGGGCTTGTTTGTATCCTAATGGGGTGTCATCTGCCAGGATACAAACTCAAACATCCCGAACGACTGGCCTAACACGGCCAACCTAACATAATCAAAATCAAGCGCGCTGGGAGGGAAAGCGAGTAATCTCCAAAGCACGTCCTCCGGGACCCGTCCTACTGCACTCTATAGTGGCAAGTGCGTGCGGGAGCTCACCGCACCTCAGCAAGCTTGCCACATGCAGTAGCGTCCACAATGTCAGGTGCGAGTCATCTCAAGCACCATCCAATTCACGATGCGAGCAAGCTCCTAAGCATCAGCACAACAGGCATTATAGCGGGGTAAAGACACTTATACTACTATCCACATGCACAAATGACAAGTCTTTACATAACCAAATGTACAAACGTGCAATCATAAACAATTCGGAATTTTTTTTATAAAACCACGACTATGCCAGGGTCCCAACATGACCCAATTCACCACAATAAATTATTCGAGTCGATTATCATACATGCTCAAGACTTGAAAATCCACGGTAAAACATGATATGTTATGCAAACTCGACAACAAAGCATACAAGTCTCATGTCATTACACCAAAGCCTAATCACACCAAAATTACTATTCGATCTCATTCAAGTATCATGCTTTTCTGAAAATCCAATGCATAATTCATTCACACATAACTAACACAATCCTCGAAATATCTGAAAACTCCGAATTTCAGATTTGGATTCAATTCCACACAATTGACGGTATAATGTAAAAATTCAATTCAGATACTTATTTCTTAAAATACAAATTATAGTTCTACTCACCTGGCGGAATGGATTTTCAAAACCCAATTCCTACCGGTCGAAGCTCCAAACACGCAATACCACGAATGCGGGGCCACGAAAATTCTAAAACTTCAAGGCGGACTCGAAAATTAGTAAACTGGCCGAAAACTGAAATAAATAAACAAATACAAGCGGCGCGTGACTGAAAGGAAAACTTACAGGCACTAAAAATTTGGCAACCACCGCCGCAACCCAAATTGGGGTGAAAACGTGCCGAAACCCTCCCTACACCGGTCTGATCGCTACCAAACTGCCGAGAAAATGGATGAAGAGGCGACTCACTCGCTGCTGGTCCAGAGGAAAACCAAAAAGAAAGAAAAGAAAGAGAAGAAGAAAGGGGGGAGGGGTCGTTTCATTTTAAGGGTGGGTGGCTATGCGCCCCCCCTAAAATTTTTTATTTTTTTTTAAAAAACCGCAAGCCTCACATCATACACACCTAAAAAACAAGATCTCGTCCTCGAGATCGAACAAAAGCAACGACAAGAAAACCTAGGCAAAAAGCTCGGGGTATTTCTGTCTCATCTGGTCCTCCAGCTCCCAAGTCACGTCACCCGCTCGGTGGCTCCACTGAACCTTCACTAACTTCACTATCCTCCGACGAAGTTGTTTCACATCATCATCAACAATGGCTACTGGCCTCACTGGATACGTCAACTCATCCGCAATCTCTACTTCAGCAGGCTCTATAATCCGTGATGGATCTGCCAAACACTTCCGCAACATGGATACGTGAAACACGTCGTGGATACCTGACATACTCTGCGGCAAAGCCAATCTGTAGGCCACTGGTCCAATCCTCTCAGTAATCTCATATGGCCCTACATACCTCGGGGCAAGTTTCCCATGACTTCGTAACCTAACAACTCCGCGCATCGGGGAAACTTTCAGAAAAACCCTGTCACCAACATCAAACTCCAACTCCTTACGCCTCCTATCAACGTAACTCTTCTGTCTACTCTGGGCTGTCAACAACCGCGCTCTAATCCGCTCAATCTTCTCAGTAGTTTCTCTGATCACATCCGGCCCCATCACAACTGACTCTCCAATCTCTGCCCAACAAACAGGGGACCTACACGGTCGTCCATAGAGTGCCTCAAACGGTGCCATGCCAATACTTACGTGGTAGCTGTTGTTGTACGTAAACTCGCATAACGGTAGGTGATCTTCCCAACTGCCCCCAAAGTCTAAAATGCATGTTCTAAGCATGTCTTCCACTACCGAATTCACTCGCTCAGATTGGCCATCTGTCTGTGGATGATAAGCTGTACTCATGTCCAATCTAGTACCCATAGCTTGCTGAAAGCTCTGCCAGAAGTGGGCTGTGAAAAGCGGATCTCTGTCGGATACAATCGAAACAGGCGACCCATGAAGGCGAACTATCTCCCGAATGAACAATACCGCTAGACTGTCTGCCGTCCGATTCATACTAACAGGGATGAAATGTGCACACTTCATCAACCGATCAACAATGACCCATATCGACTCATTACCTTTCCTCGACCGTGGAAGTCCATCGATGAAATCCATAGTGATATACTCCCACTTCCACGTCGGGATATCCAATGGATGCAATAACCCAGACGGTCTCTGATGCTCAGCTTTCACCTGCTGACAAGTCGCACACCGTGCCACAAACTCTCCAATGTCTTTCTTCATGCCATGCCACCTGAAAGAACGTCTCAAATCTTGATACATCTTTGTTCCACCGGGATGAATGGTGAAACGAGATCCATGAGCTTCCTGTAAGATATCTCTTCGCAACTCCTCATCAGACGGAACACAAAGTCGCCCACGAAACCGCAACCCTCCATCTGAACCCACTGATCAATCGGTAGGGCACTCATCCAATGTGTCCACTACCAAGTCTGCTATCTGCCTCGTAATCACTGGATCAGAGGTCTGTCTCTCCACCACTCTACTGATCAACGATGGATAAACTGCTAAACCCGCTATCATGCTGCTCTCTGTACTGAAAGTAGGCTGAACTGCAAATGAAGCTAATGTCTCCAGTGTTCGGTACTCCTGAATCATCATGGTTGCCATCACTGCATGTCGCCTACTCAAGGCATCTGCAACCACATTGGCCCTACCAGGCTGATACTGTATCTCGAAGTCATAGCTGCTAAGGAAATCAACCCATCATTGTTGCCTCATATTTAACTCCCTCTGAGTGAATAAGTACTTCAAACTCTTGTGATCTGTGAACAACTCAAACCTCTCACCATACAGATAATGTCTCCAGATCTTCAAAGCAAAGACTACGACTGCCAACTCTAAATCATGTGTCGGATATTTTCGCTCGTGTGGTTTCAACTGTCGAGACGCATAGGCTACGACCTTCTTGCCTTGCATCAACACTCCACCCAATCCTGTACCGCAAGCATCAGTAAATACCACCAGTCGACTACCAGGTGTCGGAATAGTCAACACTGGTGCGAAAGTCAACCGAAGCTTCAAAGTTTCAAAAGCTTCTTCACACTTTTCTGACCATACAAAAGGAACATTCTTTCTAGTTAACTGAGTGAGTGGTGCCGCAATCAAAGAAAATTTCTCGATAAACCGTCGGTAATAAACGGCCAAACCCAGAAAACTACGAATCTCTATCACACTACTAGGTCATCTCCAAGACTTCACTGCCTCGACTTTCTCAGGGTCCACTGCAATACCTCCACTAGAAATGACATGCCCAAGAAATCGAACTTCAGGCTCCCAAAAGTGACACTTACTGAACTTCGCATACAATTGATTTTCTCTAAGTATCTGCAAAACAATGCGAAGGTGTTCTCTGTGCTCCTCTAAACTCCTCGAGTACACTAAGATATCATCAATGAAGATTACCACAAACTTGTCCAGGTACGGACTGAACAATCTATTCATCAAATCCATGAAGAAAGCTGGTGCATTTGTCAATCCAAATGGCATGACTGGAAACTCATACAAGCCATAACGGGTTCGAAAAGCGGTAATTGGAATGGAATGTTCCTCCACTCTCATCTGATGGTACCCAGACTGCAAATCTAACTGTGAAAACACTACGGCTCCCCTCAACTGATCCAATAAATCATCAATCCGAGGCAATGGATATTTATTCTTGATAGTCACTTTATTCAAATCTCGATAATCTATGCACATCCTCAATGATCCATCCTTCTTTGATACAAATATTGCTGGAGCTCCCCAAGGTGAATTGCTCGGACGAATAAACCCCTTCCGAAGAAACTCATCAAGCTGTACTTTCATCTCTTCCAATTGCTTAGGTGCAAGTCTGTACGCCGATTTAGAGATAGGTGCAGTACCAGGAACCAGGTCAATCCGAAACTCTACCTCACGACGTGGAGGGATACCAGGAATCTCTTGAAACACATCAGGAAACTCACACACAACCTCTACAGAACTAGTGTCGGGACAAGAAATCTCAAGAGAGCTAAGAAAAACTCAACATCAAAGAAACCGAATCGGGCTCACAAGCCAACACACGAGGCGAAGCATCAGGTGGCGCTAACATCACCGACCTATGCAAGCAATCAATGATCACCGGATGACTGGACAACCAATCCATCCCTAGAATCAAATGATAGCCCTCAAAACCTAGAACAATAAAATCAAACACAAAGCTGTACCCCAACAAGGAAAACTCGAAACGGGGACAAAACTCCCACAACCAAACCGAACTGCCCAAGGGAGACACAACGCACAAGGGCTCCGGCAAAGGCACCACCTCAAGGTTGTCTCTAACAACCAACTGTCTAGAAATAAAAGACCTATATGCTTCTGTATCGAAAAAAGCCCTCAACAGGGAAGACGACGAATGCACAAAACCTGGCACACAACACAAGTATCCTGAATCACATAACAACACACTAACATGCAATTTTTCCTACGCATAATGCACATAACACAATCTTACTACATCTGACACACACAAAACGACGATAAAAATATATAAAATAACATACCCTCAACATTTCCCTGACCGGGAATAGCTGCTAGGCGAACAGGCGGTGCTGGGAGAGGGACTCTCTGACCACTCGCCATTACCAAACAACCTCTACGAAAAATAAAACACACATACCATACATCAAACAACACAACAAAATTCCTAACTCCTCTACCCAATCCACTCAAGAAAGTGGTATACGATGATGTTCTATGTGAACCGGTAACAATGGCTCTGATACCAAGCTCTGTCACGCCCCGACCCGCCACGGGAATCGCAGCGTGCCGATGCGTGAACTACCACGTACACAGGCGGATCGTAACCGGCCACAACATCATAATATAACACATTCTTGATACGATACAAACGAAAATAAGACTTAGCTAAAGTTTGAACAAAATAAATATATATTTGATTCGCCCCGCCAGAGTCATAGCGACAAAACCAGTGTACAAACATTTAGTTTAACAATATAGTACATCTGAAATACAGAGAAAGCAAAACATACCAGTACAGGGTGGACACAACCCAAAAAGCACAAAACGCTCCTACAACGAAAATCGGGGCCTACGCGCCACGATCAGCAGGAACTCCAACACTGCCTGCACTCCAATAGAAGCACACCCCTTGCGGGATCAGCATAGCACAAAGCTAGCTGGTGCGAGCGAACTAAATACAAATAAAGGAATAATGTACCAGAAAAATTCATGCCAAACAATAAATGATAAATAACAAGTTCTAAAGACTAAATCACACTGTGTCTCTAAATATAATATTTCTAAGTTCGAGCAACAACACAACATTTCAGATTCCACAATAACTACCATTTTACGATATATGCCGATCATTACACGCGATTCAAATATGGTAAATATCAAGCAATGAAAATAAAGACAATCAGGTTGAAACCAAAAATCCTGTAAAATACTGTATAAGTGTCTCATATCGTAGGTATCCGCATACCCTACGAATGTGTCTCACCCAGACACATCCCACAACGTGCACCAGTACCACTTCGGGCTTGTTTGTATCCTAATGGGGTGCCATCTGCCAGGATACAAACTCAAACATCCCGAACGACTGGCCTAACACGGCCAACCTAACATAATCAAAATCAAGCGCGCTGGGAGGGAAAGCGAGTAATCTCCAAAGCACGTCCTCCGGGACCCGTCCTACTGCACTCTATAGTGGCAAGTGCGTGCGGGAGCTCACCGCACCTCAGCAAGCTTGCCACATGCAGTAGCGTCCACAATGTCAGGTGCGAGTCATCTCAAGCACCATCCAATTCATGATGCGAGCAAGCTCCTAAGCATCGGCACAACAGGCATTATAGCGGGGTAAAGACACTTATACTACTATCCACATGCACAAATGACAAGTCTGTACATAACCAAATGTACAAACGTGCAATCATAAACAATTCGGAATTTTTTTTTATAAAACCACGACTATGCCAGGGTCCCAACATGACCCAATTCACCACAATAAATTATTCGAGTCGATTATCATACATGCTCAAGACTTGAAAATCCACGGTAAAACATGATATGCTATGCAAACTCGACAACAAAGCATACAAGTCTCATGTCATTACACCAAAGCCTAATCACACCAAAATTACTATTCGATTTCATTCAAGTATCATGCTTTTCTGAAAATCCAATGCATAATTCATTCACACATAACTAACACAATCCTCGAAATATCTGAAAACTTCGAATTTCAGATTTGGATTCAATTCCACACAATTGACGGTATAATGTAAAAATTCAATTCAGATACTTATTTCTTAAAATACAAATTATAGTTCTACTCACCTGGCGGAATGGATTTTTTAAAACCCAATTCCTACCGGTCGAAGCTCCAAACACGCAATACCACCAATGCGGGGCCACGAAAATTCTAAAACTGCAAGGCGGACTCGAAAATTAGTAAACTGGCCGAAAACTGAAATAAATAAACAAATACAAGCGGCGCGTGACTGAAAGGAAAACTTACAGGCACTAAAAATTCGGCAACCACCTCGTCACAACCCAAAGTGGGGCGAAAACGTGCCGAAACCCTCCCTACACCTGTCTGATCGCTACCAAACTGCACAACAACCCACAAAAGAGTCTAAGGACACTCAGAGTCACGAAAATGAGGCTCACCCACGCACCCAAAACCCGGTTTCACGCCCAGGAACTTTCCAAACAAACATGCACCCTGATTTTTTGAAAAAAAATTTGACCAACCCAAAACAGTCTTGCATGTCGGTTCTAAGGGCTCCCAAGGACGCCACCAAGGCCCCAACACGGCTGATCGGAGCTAAAAAAACCGATCAAACCCCAAACCCAAAAGAAACTGATTTTTTTTTTTTTTTTGAAAAAAAACAACTAAGAAATACAAAGGGGAAAGAGGAGAAGACAAACCGAGGAGGAAGAGGAGGTGAGATTGGGGAAGAAATCACCCAAAATCACCGACGAAAACTGCCGAGAAAATGGATGAAGAGGCGACTCGCTCACTGCTGGTCCAGAGGAAAACCAAAAAGAAAGAAAAGAAAGAGAAGAAGAAAGGGGGGAGGGGTCGTTTCATTTTAAGGGGTGGGTGGCTATGCGCCCCCACCACCTTTGCTGAGTACACCCCGCCCTAAAAAAATATTTTTTTTTAAAAAAAACTGCAGGTCTCACACCGAGCCTGCTGTTAACACCTTACCTGAATGGTCCCTAACCACTGCCCCTTATCCTCCTCGTTGAGATGTCAAAGATCCATCCGTATTGACTGTTATCCACCCTGGATCAGACCTGTTCTAGCTGTGATATGTGCTGATCTTGTGCATGTACTTGATGTCCACATTCCATCTGTTGAAGAAATTTCTTGCTCTGGGAGTATCCTGGATTTCTGTGTTTAGGACAGTGATTCTGAGTCTAACGTCAGCGACAATTCTGGACGTTAGAGTGGCTGCATCAACCTGCTGATTTTCAAACAGTCTTCTATTTCGTTCCAGCCAAATGTGGTAGATGGAAGCATTTAGGACCAGCTTGTTTGCAATAGATTTTGGATCAGACCCTGCAAGCCTCTGTCTGCACCATCTAATCTCTTCTGCCCAGCTGCGAGGTTGATGCCTATACCCCATGAGATGAAGCATATGTGACCATATCTGTCTGGAGTATAAACAGCTGAAGAACAGATGCTCTTCATTCTCTGTTTCTATATGACAAAGGCAGCAAAGGGAGGAAGGAAGCGGATTCCATTTCTTGAGCTTGTCTTGTGTTTTCAAGCTTTTGTTCATTGCAAACCATCCTATGAAGCTGTGTCTAGGAATTCTACCTTTGAACCAAACAAGATTTGTCTAGGGGACAGTTGTGGACTTATTTCGAATGGAGTGATATGCACTCTTGCTTGAGAACTCCCCCTTTCAGCTACCTTTCCAGACAATCTCATCCTTGAAATTACAATCTAATTCCACTGCATTGAGGTCTGCAAATGTATCTGCAATATGAGGTTTGTCATTATTCCTTACAAACCATTGACCTTCTTTGATCAAAGCACTAACCTAGGCATTCTTGTTCAGGCTTGAGTTATAAGTTAATTGGGAAGGGAACTGTTTCATCAAGATGCCCTTGGGATGCCACGGGTCCTTACATAATGAAGTATCTCTTCCATTGCCTATTGCATAGGTGATCAGATTGCAAGCCTTCTTCCTGCATTTGAGGATATTCCTCCAACACCATGAAGAGTCTTGAGGGATGTCCATGATCCAGAAGTCCTTGCCCCTGATTTGATGTTGTCTTGTCCAATGAACCCAGAGATTGTTCTTATATGAGACAATGTTCCATATGTGACGCATCATAGCTGCCATGTTTGAGGTTTCTATGCACCGCACTCCCAGACCTCCTTCTTCATAAGGTTGACAAACTGTTTCCCAGCTGACAAGAGGAACTTTCAAGTAGTTATCTGAAGAAGACCACAGGAAGTTCCTAAGGATTGCCGTAAGTTCGTGAACAACTTCCTTAGGGAGAATATAACAGGAGCTCCAGTATACTTGCATGCTATTGAGAACAGCCTTGATGAGAGTGAGTCTACCTGCGTAGGATAATGATCTGTTTTTCCATGAGCCAACTCTCTTTATGATTCTTTCAATGAGGGGCTGGCAATCAGTATGGGTTAATCTAGAAGAGATTAATGGCAGTCCAAGATATCTCACTGGAAAATCTGATCTGGTGAACTGTAATGTATCTGTGATCCTCTGAAGTTCTCTACTAGGGACTCCCGCTGCGAATAAGTTACTCTTCTTGCAGTTGACAGATAAGCCGGTACTCTTCCTGAATATGTCTAAGACTCTTGATAAGGCTCTTGCAGAAGTGTGGTCTCCATGGAAGAAGGATGTGATAAGCGGCTCCTTGCATTTGTAGTGGATCTTGTAGTCTCCTTTCATTGCTTGATCTTTCAAGAGGATGTGAAAAAGTTCCATAATCAAAACAAAGAGGTAAGGAGACATTGGGCACCCTTGCCTGATTCCTCTGGTAGCCTTTATAAAACCTTTTGGGGAGCCATTCACCAAGATGGAGTATCTGGGAGTAGAGATGCAGTTATGGATCCACTTGATGAATTGGTCTGGGAACTGTAACTTTCTAAGCATGTGTGTTATAGCCTCTCACCTTATAGTATCATACGCCTTTCTAAGGTCAATTTTTGCTGCACATCTAGGAGGTCCCTCATCTCTATGACAGTGTCTTACGAGCTCATGAGCCAGCATAATGTTATCCTGAATAAGCCTGCCCTTGATGAAAGCTGATTGATTTAGGCTGACTATGTGTTGCACCACTGCACTCATTCTGTTCTTCATAATTTTTGTTATGCATTTGTATACTACATTACAGCAGGATATAGGCCTGAAATCATTAAGAAAGGTGGCATTAATAGTTTTTGGAATTAAAACTACATATGTTGCATTTACCTCCCGAAGAAGTTTTCCACTTGTAAAGAAGTTGCTGACTGCTTTGATGAAATCATCTCCAAGGATACGCCAAGCTGACTTAAAGGAGAATGAAGAGAAACCATCTGGACCCGGGGCCTTGTTGGAGTCTATCATAGAAAGTGCTTCTGTGATTTCATTGCGGGTGACTTGTTTCGTGAGGTCTCTTTGTTCCTCAGCAGTAACCTCTGTTTCAACTGTTATGTTATTTATAATACTGTCATCATAGGGTTCCATATCCCCTCCAAACACTTCTTCAAAGTACCTCACACATTCTGCCCCTATCTCTGCTATATCTTCTAGCTTCTCCTGATTTTGATTATATAGGGATAGAATTTTGTTCTTCTTCCTTCTTTCCCTAAGATAGTCATGGAAATAGGCCACATTTTCATCTCCCACCTGCATATGCTTTGCTTTTGCCCTTTGTTTTGCTTCTGATTCCTCCCCTCTAGTTGCTTTGACATAGTCCTTAATGGCCTCTCTTTCCTGTAGAACGAGTGCTGAATTAAGGGGATTAGTTTGGAGATCGAGTTGGGTTTTGTCCAGCTGTTGTTTTGCTATCAGCACATTAGTTTTTGCATTGAGGAACCTTCCTCTTCTCCATTCAATTAGCTTGTGCTTAACACTTTTCAGCTTCTGGGTCATTCTGTACATTGCATTTCCATCTATTGACTCTTTCCAAGCCTGTTCTACAGCTGCCATATAACCCGGTTCATGAACCCAGTAGTTGAAGAATTTAAAAGGTATAGGACCCATGTTCTTGTGCTCGTATAATGTGAGCACCACTGGGGAATGATCTGAGATCCCTACAGTGAGGAAGTCTGCTTCAGAGTCAGGGACATTGTTGAGCCAGACTTGGTTGACCATAACTTTGTCCAGCTTTGACATTATTTTGTTCCTTCCTTCCTGCTTATTACTCTATGTTAAGTAGCAGCCCTTAAACTTGCAGTCAAATAACTTGACCTTTTGCACACAATTCAGCAGGTCCATGAAATGGAATGGTCTGATCTCATCGGCCCCTACTCTCTCTTGAGAATTCAAGATTGAATTATAGTCTCCCATGACAGCCCAAGGATAATGATTATTGTTGTCTATAGTTTCTATTTCTTTCCATAGTCTTTTACGTTGCATGTAGTTGCTCCTTCCATAAACAAAACTCATCAAGCAAGTGTATCCATTAGGCCATATTGTTTCAGCAGTTATGGCCTGATCCGAGCGTGCGACAATTGTAACATTAACTTCTTGAGGGTCCCAAGCTACCCATATACGACCGCCTTTAGCCAAGTCATTGTTGTCCACTACTAACCAATCCTTGAAAAGGTGCTGCTGCATTTTCATCTTCTTTTCATTACTGACCTTTGTTTCAACTAATCCCATAATACTGATTTTATGTCTATCTATAAGGGTTCTAACTTCTCTTTGTTTTAAGGGGTCATTGAGGCCCCGAATGTTCCAACATGCTGCTCGGATCATGGAAACAATTAGGATATGGTATTTTCATCATCCTGGTGGGTGCTGGGAGTCCCACCACTTGTACTGTCCACTTGTGAAGTTTTAGACATTCCCTGTTTTTTCCTACTTTTTCTTTCAGCTTTTGATTCCTTTTTTGGCAGTCCTGTGAAGGTGCTTCTGGTAGCTATGGTGTGCACTCTCGGCTGATTTATTGGGTTTTTACGAGTGGTTTTCGGACCTAAACCAAGAGTACTTGTTTCCTGCTGCATTGCTGATTCGTCTGCAATCATTGTCTGCTGCTCCCACTGCGCTCCTACTGCTATGTTACTGCTGTTGGTGCTCATAAGGGGTTGGACTGCATTGGCTCCCTGTTTTGGGGTCAGCTCTATATCATGGGATTCATTAGAATCCCTAGTTTTTGGGCTGATAATTAAGTCAGCATGTTGGTGCCCCTTGCTGTCCTGTTTTTTATTCCCCTTCCCATTGCTATTTTGGTTAGTCTTGTTAGCATGTTCAGCCTCAAAAAACTGCCCCTCTGTCTGAGCTACCTCATTGTGCTGCTTCTCTGTCTGAACTGGCTCAAACTCAACTTGCTGCTCCTCAGTTTGATCCCCTTCAGAGCCAATGTGGTGCAACTCAATGTGCTGTCCTACTGGCTGTTCTACCTCAGTGTGCTGTCCTACTGGCTGTTCTACCTCAGTAATTATACTAGACTGGTTTCCTAGTGATTGTTTGGGCTGAAATGAGTGCTTCCCTCCAACAATCATCCAGCCTTCCTCCCCCGTTATGTTCGAAACATTGCTAGGTTCTTGCTGTCTCCCTGTTGCAGTAGGACGCCAGACTTTGGTACCTTTCTTCCTTGTTGTATTGAGTGTTGGGTAGCTTGTGGTTGCATGTCCAAACCCCAAACAGTTGGTACATTTTCCTGGTTTCCAAGAATACTCAACTTTCACATTTATAATTTTGCCATCATCAATGGTAATGGGAATCGTATCTGGGTATGAGCTAGTAGCATCAATCTCGACGCAAACTCGGGCGTAAGCAAGCCTACTTCTGTTCTCAGTTGCCTTATCCAGCATCAAGGGCTGTCCAAGAGCACTTGCAATTGTTTGAAGTCCTTCTGGATTCCATAGAAACAATGGTACTCCTCTCAAGTTAACCCAGATTGGAACCGAATTAATCACTTCAATGCTTTCCTCCACATACGGTCTCCATGGACGGATTATGAATATCATGCTTGCAATGTGAATTGGACCAATGTCCATGACCTTAGCTCTGTCTTTTTCACTGTTAAATTGAAACACAAATGCTCTTTCTCCATATATTGACATTTCAAAATTGCTTTTGAGTGCCCATAGTTTATTCAGTCTTTCTTTAACAAAGCCATAAGCCAATCTTTTCCCCACAAAATTTCCTATTAGATAATTTTCACATTCTTTCAACCTGTTTGAATGATCTGATTTCCTGATAAAAACAACTTTCTTACCTTCTACTGAGGTGGGGGGAACGTATTGTAGCTTGGTGATGCCATGCACATTACGGTTTGCAAACAAAGCTGCCCAGCTCATCACTTTGGGTGCTGCTGCTCGGTTCTGTGTTTCATTCCCTGCTCGGTTCTTTGTTTCATTTTCTGCTCTGTTCTGGACTTCAATCCTTGCTCGGTTCTGTTTTGCAATCCCTGCTCTGTTCTGGAGTTCATCCGTGTTCTTGGCTCCATCAATTTCCAAAAAGTTTGTGGTCCCAATCGATCCTCAAGCTGATATATCTCCCCCCGAGGATGGAAGGGGAGATTGGAGAGTCGACTTACCCTCAATCATGAGTCCATACCAACTAGATTCAGTCTTTAATTTCGATCAACAACCCTAGAACGAGGAAGAAGCAAACCCTCCAAATCGCCCTCCAAATCCCTCCTCCTCCTCCTTCTCCTACAACGTGCAAACTAGTTTTCCTTCCATATGAGCCTAGAACGTACAAACGAGTTTTCCTTATTCGTTAAGCATAATCGAACTTCTTTGTTGAGTCAAACATGTTCCATTTGTCGTTATTATGGTACCACGTGAGGTTAGAAGTCAAACGGAGGTAATATGTTCACTCAAATATATGTATTCTCGGATTGCACTGAAATGGCCTCCAATTGAGCCAACAACGTACAAACGAGTTTTTCTACTTCGTTAAGCACAACCGAACCTCTTTGTTGAGTCAAACATGTTCCATTTGTCGTTATTATGATCCCACACAAGGTTAGAAGTCAAATGGAGGTCGTTTTTTCACTCAAATATATGTATTCTCGGATTGCACCCAAATTGACCTCCAATTGAGCCTACAACGTACAAACGAATTTTCCTTCTTCGTTAAGCACAACTGAACATGTTTGTTGTGTCAAACATGTTCAATTTGTCGTTATTATTGTACTACATGAGTTTAGAAGTCAAACGGAGGTCATTTGTTCACTCAAATCTATGTATTCTCGGATTGCATCCAACTTGGCATCCAATTGAGCCTGCAACGTACAAAGAAGTTTTCCTTTATCGTTAAGCACAACCGAACTTATTTGTTGAGTCAAACATTTTCCAATTTTTGTTATTGTGGTACCATGCGTGTTAGAAGTGAATTGGAGGACATTATATCACTCAAATCTATGTATTCTCGGATTGCACCCAAATTGGCCTCCAATTGAGCCAACAACGTACAAACGAGTTTTCCTTCTTCATTAAGCACAACCGAACTTTTTTGTTGAGTCAAAAATGTTCCATTTGTCGTTATTATGGTACAACCCAAGGTTAGAAGTCAGACGGAGGTCATTTGTTCGTTCAAATCTATGTATTCTCGGATTGCACCCAAATTGTCCTCCAAATGAGCCTAGAACGTACAAACGAGTTTTCCTTATTCGTTAAGCACAATCGAACTTCTTTGTCGAGTCAAACATGTTCCATTTGTCATTATTATGGTACCACGTGAGGTTAGAAGTCAAACGGAGGTAATTTGTTCACTCAAATCTATTTATTCTCGGATTGCACCGAAACTGGCCTCCAATTGAGCCAACAGCGTACAAACGAGTTTTCCTTTTTTATTAAGAACTACCGAACTTTTTTGTTGAGTCAAACAGGTTTCATTTGTCGTTATTATGCTAACATATGAGGTCAGAAGTCAAAAGGAGGTCATTTGTTCGCTCAAATCTATGTATTCTCGGATTGCACCAAATTTGCCTCCAATTGAACCTACAACGTACAAACGAGCTTTCCTACTTCGTTAAGCACAATCAAACTTCTTTGTTGAGTCAAACATGTTCCATTTGTCATTATTATGGTACCACACGAATTTATATGTCAAACAGAGGTCATTTGCTCACTTAAATCAATGTATTCTCGGATTGCACCCAAATTGGCCTCCAATTCAGCTTACAACTTACAAACGAGTTTTCCTTTTTCGTTAAGCACAACTGAACTTGTTTGTTGAGTCAAACATGTTCCATTTGTCTTTATTATGGTACCATGTGAGTTAGAAGTGAATCGGAGGTCATTTGATCACTCAAACCTACGCATTCTCGGATTGCACCCAAATTGGCCTTTAATTGAGCTTATAACGTACAAACGAGTTTTCCTTCTTTGTTAAGCACAATCAAACTTTTTTTGTGATTCAAACATGTTCCATTTATCATTATTATGGTACCACGTGAGGTTAGAAGTCAAACAGAGGTAATTTGTTCACTCAAATATATGTATTCTCGGATTGCACCGAAATTGGCCTCCAATTGAGCCAACAACGTACAAACGAGTTTTCATACTTCGTTAAGCACAACCGAACATGTTTGTTGTGTCAAACATGTTCCATTTGTCATTATTATTGTACTACATGAGTTTATAAGTCAAACGGAGGTCATTTGTTCACTCAAATCTATGTATTCTCGGATTGCATCCAACTTGGCATCCAATTGAGCCTACAACGTACAAAGAAGTTTTCCTTTATCGTTAAGCACAACCGAACTTATTTGTTGAGTCAAACATTTTCCAATTTTTGTTATTGTGGTACCATGCGTGTTAGAAGTGAATTGGAGGACATTTGATCACTCAAATCTATGTATTCTCGGATTACACCCAAATTGGCCTCCTATTGAGCCAACAACGTACAAACGAGTTTTCCTTCTTCATTAAGCACAACCGAACTTTTTTGTTGAGTCAAAAATGTTCCATTTGGCGTTATTATGGTACAACCCAAGGTTAGAAGTCAGACGGAGGTCATTTGTTCGTTCAAATCTTTGTATTCTCGGATTGCACCCAAATTGTCCTCCAAATGAGCCTAGAACGTACAAACGAGTTTTCCTTATTCGTTAAGCACAATCGAACTTCTTTGTCGAGTCAAACATGTTCCATTTGTCGTTATTATGGTACCACGTGAGGTTAGAAGTCAAACGGAGGTAATTTGTTCACTCAAATCTATTTATTCTCGGATTGCAGCGAAACTGGCCTCCAATTGAGCCAACAACGTACAAACGAGTTTTCCTTTTTTATTAAGAACAACCGAACTTTTTTGTTGAGTCAAACAGGTTTCATTTGTCGTTATTATTCTAACATATGAGGTCAGAAGTCAAAAGGAGGTCATTTGTTCGCTCAAATCTATGTATTCTCGGATTGCACCAAATTTGCCTCCAATTGAACCTACAACGTACATACGAGCTTTCCTACTTCGTTAAGCACAACCAAACTTCTTTGTTGAGTCAAACATGTTCCATTTGTCATTATTATGGTACCACACGAATTTATATGTCAAACAGAGGTCATTTGTTCACTTAAATCAATGTATTCTCGGATTGCACCCAAATTGGCCTCCAATTCAGCTTACAACTTACAAACGAGTTTTCCTTCTTCGTTAAGCACAACTGAACTTGTTTGTTGAGTCAAACATGCTCCATTTGTCTTTATTATGGTACCATGTGAGTTAGAAGTGAATCGGAGGTCATTTGATCACTGAAACCAACGCATTCTCGGATTGCACCCAAATTGGCCTCCAATTGAGCCTATAACGTACAAACGAGTTTTCCTTCTTTGTTAAGCACAATCGAACTTTTTTTGTGATTCAAACATGTTCCATTTATCATTATTATGGTACCACATGAGGTTAGAAGTCAAACAGAGGTAATTTGTTCACTCAAATATATGTATTCTCGGATTGCACCGAAATTGGCCTCCAATTGAGCCAACAACGTACAAACGAGTTTTCATACTTCGTTAAGCACAACCAAACTTCTTTGTTGAGTCAAACATGTTCCATTTGTTGTTATTATGTTACCACGCAAGGTTAGAAGTCAAACAGAGGTCATTTGTTCACTCAAATATATGTATTCTCGGATTGCACCCAAATTGACCTCCAATTGAGCCTACAACGTACAAACGAGTTTTCCTTCTTCGTTAAGCACAACTGAACTTGTTTGTTGTGTCAAACATGTTCCATTTGTCGTTATTATTGTACTACGTGAGTTTAGAAGTCAAACGGGGGTCATTTCTTCACTCAAATCTATGTATTCTCGGATTGCATCCAACTTGGCCTCCAATTGAGCCTGCAACGTACAAAGAAGCTTTCCTTTATCGTTAAGCACAACCGAACTTATTTGTTGAGTCAAACATTTTTCAATTTTCATTATTGTGATACCATGCGTGTTAGAAGTGAATCGGAGGACATTTGATCACTCAAATCTATGTATTCTCGGATTGCACCCAAATTGGCCTCCAATTGAGCCTGCAACGTACAAACGAGTTTTCCTTCTTCATTAAGCACAACCGAACTTTTTTGTTGAGTCAAAAATGTTCCATTTGTCATTATTATGGTACCACCCAAGGTTAAAAGTCAGGCGGAGGTCATTTGTTCGTTCAAATCTATGTATTCTCGGATTGCACCCAAATTGGCCTCCTAATGAGCCAAGAACGTACAAACGAGTTTTCCTTATTTGTTAAGCACAATCGAAATTCTTTGGCGAGTCAAACATGTTCCATTTTTCATTATTATGGTACCACGTGAGGTTAGAAGTGAAACAGAGCTAATTTGTTCACTCTAATCTATGTATTATATGATTGCACCGAAATTGGCCTCCAATTGAGCCAACAACGTACAAACGAGTTTTCATACTTCGTTAACCACAACCGAACTTCTTTGTTGAGTCAAACATGTTCCATTTGTCATTATTATTGTACCACACAAGGTTAGAAGTCAAACGGAGGTCATTTGTTCACTCAAATATATGTATTCTCGGATTGCACCCAAATTGACCTCCAATTGAGCCTACAACGTACAAACGAGTTTTCCTTCTTCGTTAAGCACAACTGAACTTGTTTGTTGTTTCAAACATGTTCCATTTGTCATTATTACTGTACTACGTGAGTTTAGAAGTCAAACGGAGGTCATTTGTTCACTCAAATCTATGTATTCTCGGATTGCATCCAACTTGGCCTCCAATTGAGCCTGCAACGTACAAAGAAGTTTTCCTTTATCGTTAAGCACAACCGAACTTATTTATTGAGTCAAACATTTTCCAATTTTTGTTATTGTTGTACCATGCGTGTTAGAATTGAATCGGAGGACATTTGATCACTCAAATCTATGTATTCTCGGATTGCACCCAAATTGACCTCGAATTGAGCCTGCAACGTACAAACGAATTTTCCTTCTTCATTAAGCACAACAGAACTTTTTTGTTGATTCAAAAATGTTCCATTTGTCATTATAATGGTACCACCCAAGGTTAAAAGTCAGGCAGAGGTCATTTGTTCGTTCAAATCTATGTATTCTAGGATTGCACCCAAATTGGCCTCCTAATGAGCCTAGAACGTACAAACGAGTTTTCCTTATTTGTTAAGCACAATCAAACTTCTTTGTCGAGTCAAACATGTTCCATTTTTTGTTATTATGGTACCACGTGAGGTTAAAAGTCAAACAGAGGTAATTTGTTCACTCTAATCTATGTATTCTATGATTGCACCGAAATTGGCCTCCAATTGAGCCAACAACGTACAAACGAGTTTTCATACTTCGTTAAGCACAACCGAACTTCTTTGTTGAGTCAAACATGTTCCATTTGTCGTTATTATGGTACCACACAAGGTTAGAAGTCAAACGGAGGTCATTTGTTCACTCAAATATATGTATTCTCGGATTGCACCCAAATTGACCTCCAATTGAGCTTACAACGTACAAACGAGTTTTCCTTCTTCGTTAAGCACAACTGAACTTGTTTGTTGTGTCAAACATGTTCCATTTGTCATTATTATTGTACTACGTGAGTTTAGAAGTCAAACGGAGGTCATTTGTTCACTCAAATCTATGTATTCTCGGATTGCATCCAACTTGGCCTCCAATTGAGCCTGCAACGTACAAACGAGTTTTCATACTTCGTTAAGCACAACCGAACTTCTTTGTTGAGTCAAACATGTTCCATTTGTCGTTATTATGGT
The DNA here is from genome assembly GCA_003290165.1 of Berberis thunbergii. Lineage (NCBI taxonomy): Eukaryota > Viridiplantae > Streptophyta > Magnoliopsida > Ranunculales > Berberidaceae > Berberis > Berberis thunbergii. The sequence goes on along the minus strand of QNQO01003020.1, from coordinate 45,923 downwards.
ACCACGCAAGGTTAGAAGTCAAACGGAGGTCATTTGTTCACTCAAATATATGTATTCTCGGATTGCACCCAAATTGACCTCCAATTGAGCCTACAACGTACAAACGAGTTTTCCTTCTTCGTTAAGCACAACTGAACTTGTTTGTTGTGTCAAACATGTTCCATTTGTCATTATTATTGTACTACGTGATTTTAGAAGTCAAACGGAGGTCATTTGTTCACTCAAATCTATGTATTCTCGGATTGCATCCAACTTGGCCTCCAATTGAGCCTGCAACGTACAAAGAAGTTTTCCTTTATCGTTAAGCACAACCGAACTTATTTATTGAGTCAAACATTTTCCAACTTTCGTTATTGTGGTACCATGCGTGTTAGAATTGAATCGGAGGACATTTGATCACTCAAATCTATGTATTCTCGGATTGCACCCAAATTGGCCTCCAATTGAGCCTACAACGTACAAACCAGTTTTCCTTCTTCATCAAGCACAACCGAACTTTTTTGTTGAGTAAAAAATGTTCCATTTGTCATTATTATGGTACCACCCAAGGTTAAAAGTTAGGTGGAGGTCATTTATTCGTTCAAATCTATGTATTCTCGGATTGCACCCAAATTGGCCTCCAATTGAGCCAACAACGTACAAACGAGTTTTCATTCTTCGTTAAGCACAACTGAACTTATTTTTTTTGTCAAACATGTTCCATTTGTCGTTATTATAGTACTACGTGAGATTAGAAGTCAAACGGAGGTCATTTGTTCACTCAAATTTCTGTATTCTCGGATTGCATCCAACTTGACCTCTAATTGAGCCTGCAACGTACAAAAAAGTTTTCCTTTATCGTTAAGGACAATCGAACTTATTTTTTGAGTCAAACATTTTACAATTTTCGTTATTGTGGTACCATGAGTGTTACAAGTGAATCGGAGGTCATTTGATCATTAAAAACTATGTATTCTCGGATTGCACCCAAATTGGCCTCCATTAGGGCCTAGAACGTACAAACGAGTTTTCCTTATTTGTTAAGCACAATCGAACTTCTTTGTTGAGTCAAAAATGTTCCATTTTTCGTTATTATGGTACCATGTGTGGTTAGAAGTCAAACGGAGGTAATTTGTTCACTCTAATCTATGTATTCTCGGATTGCACCTAAATTGGCCTCCAATTGAGCCAACAACGTACAAACGAGTTTTCCTTCTTCATTAAGAACAACCGAACTTTTTTGTTGAGTCAAACATGTTTCATTTGTCGTTATTATGGTAACATATGAGGTCAAAAGTCAAAAGGTGGTCATTTGTTCGCTCAAATCTATGTATTCTCGGATTGCACCCAAATTGGCCTCCAATTGAACCTACAACGTACAAACGAGCTTTCCTACTTCGATAAGCACAACCGAACTTCTTTGTTGAGTCAAACATGTTCCATTTTTCATTATTATGGTACCACACAAGTTTAGAAATCAAACGGAGGTCATTTGTTCACTTAAATCAATGTATTCTCGGATTGCACCCAAACTGGCCTTCAATTCAGCTTACAACTTACAAACGAGTTTTCCTTCTTTGTTAAGCACAATCGAACTTTTTTAGTGAATCAAACATGTTCCGTTTATCATTATTATGGTACCACGTGAGGTCCAAAATCAATCGGAGGTCATTTGTTCACTCAAATCTATGTATTCTCGGATTGCACCCAAATTGGTTTGCAATTGAGCCAACAACGTACAAACGAGTTTTCCTCCTTCATTAACTACAGCCGAAATTTTTTGTTCAATCAAACATGTTTCATTTCTCGTTATTATATTACCACATGAAGTCAGAAGTAAAATGGAGGTCATTTGTTCACTCAAATCTATGTATTCTCGGATTGCACCAAATTGGCCTCCAATTGACCTACAACGTACAAACGAGTTTTCCTACTTCGTTAAGCACAACCAAGCTTCTTTGTTGAGTCAAACATGTTCCATTTGTCGTTATTATGGAACCACACAAGGTTAGAAGTCAAACGGAGGTCATTTGTTCACTCAAATATTTGTATTCTCGGATTATACCCAAATTGACCTCCAATTGAGCCAACAACGTACAAACGAGTTTTCATTCTTCGTTAAGCACAACTGAACTTATTTTTTGTGTCAAACATGTTCCATTTGTCGTTATTATAGTACTACGTGAGATTAGAATTCAAACGGAGGTCATTTGTTCACTCAAATTTATGTATTCTCGGATTGCATCCAACTTGACCCCTAATTGAGCCTGCAACGTACAAAAAAGTTTTCCTTTATCGTTAAGGACAATCGAACTTATTTTTTGAGTCAAACATTTTACAATTTTCGTTATTGTGGTACCATGAGTGTTACAAGTGAATCGGAGGTCATTTGATCATTAAAAACTATGTATTCTCGGATTGCACCCAAATTGGCCTCCATTAGGGCCTAGAACGTACAAACGAGTTTTCCTTATTCGTTAAGCCCAATCGAACTTCTTTGTCGAGTCAAACATGTTCCATTTGTCATTATTATGGTACCACGTGAGGTTAGAAGTCAAAAGGAGGTCATTTGTTCGCTCAAATCTATGTATTCTCGGATTGCACCAAATTGGCCTCCAATTGAATCTACAACGTACAAACGAGCTTTCCTACTTCGTTAAGCACAACCGAACTTCTTTGTTGAGTCAAAAATGTTCCATTTGTCATTATTATGGTACCACACAAGTTTAGAAGTCAAACGGAGGTCATTTGTTCACTCAAATATATGTATTCTCGGATTGCACCCAAATAGACCTCCAATTGAGCCTACAACGTACAAACGAGATTTCCTTCTTCGTTAAACACAACTGAACCTGTTTTTTGTGTCAAAAATGTTCAATTTTTCATTATTATGGTACCACCCAAGGTTAAAACTCAGGCGGAGGTCATTTATTCGTTCAAATCTATGTATTCTCGGATTGCACCCAAATTGGCCTCCTAATGAGCCTAGAACGTACAAACGAGTTTTCCTTATTTGTTAAGCACAATCGAACTTCTTTGTCGAGTCAAACATGTTCCATTTTTCGTTATTATGGTACCACATGAGGTTAGAAGTCAAACGGAGGTAATTTGTTCACTCTAATCTATGTATTCTCGGATTGCACCTAAATTGGCCTCCAATTGAGCCAACAACGTACAAACGAGTTTTCCTTCTTCATTAAGAACAACCGAACTTTTTTGTTGAGTCAAACATGTTTGATTTGTCGTTATTATGGTAACATATGAGGTCAAAAGTCAAAAGGTGGTCATTTGTTCGCTCAAATCTATGTATTCTCGGATTGCACCCAAATTGGCCTCCAATTGAACCTACAACGTACAAACGAGCTTTCCTACTTCGTTAAGCACAACCGAACTTCTTTGTTGAGTCAAACATGTTCAATTTTTCATTATTATGGTACCACATCAGGTTAGAAGTCAAACGGAGGTCATTTGTTCACTTAAATCAATGTATTCTCGGATTGCACCCAAATTGGCCTCCAATTCAGCTTACAACTTACAAACGAGTTTTCCTTCTTCGTTAAGCACAACTGAACTTGTTTGCTGAGTCAAATATGTTTTATTTGTCTTTATTATGGTACCATGTGAGTTAGAAGTCAATCGGAGGTCATTTGATCACTCAAATCTATGTATTCTTGGATTGGACCCAAATTGGCCTCCAATTGAGCCTACAACGTACAAACGAGTTTTTCCTTCTTTAAGCACAATCGAAATTTTTTTGTGAGTCAAACATGTTCCATTTATCATTATTATGGTACCACGTGAGGTCATAAATCAATCGGAGGTCATTTGTTCACTCAAATCTATGTATTCTTGGATTGCACCCAAATTTGTTTGCAATTGAGCCAACAACGTAAAAACGAGTTTTCCTCCTTCATTAACTACAAACGAACTTTTTTTTTCAATCAAACATGTTCCATTTCTCGTTATTATGGTACCACATGAAGTCTAAAGTCAAAAGGATGTCATTTGTTCGCTCAAATCTATGTATTCTCGGATTGCACCAAATTGGCCTCCAATTGACCTACAACGTACAAACGAGTTTTCCTACTTCGTTAAGCACAACCGAACTTCTTTGTTGAGTCAAACATGTTCCATTTGTCGTTATTATGGTGCCACACAGGGTTAGAAGTCAAACGGAGGTCATTTGTTCACTCAAATATATGTATTCTCGGATGGCACCCAAATTGACATCCAATTGAGCCTACAACGTACAGACGAGTTTTCCTTATTCGTTAAGAACAACTGAACTTGTTTGTTGTGTCAAACATGTTCCATTTGTCGTTATTATTGTACTACGTGAGTTTAGAAGTCAAACGGAGGTCATTTTTTCACTCAAATCTATGTATTCTCGGAATGCATCCAACTTGGCCTCCAATTGAGCCGACAACGAACAAAGAAGTTTTCCTTTATCATTAAGCACAACCGAGCTTATTTGTTGAGTCAAACATTTTTATTTTTCGTTATTGTGGTACCATGCGTGTTAGAAGTGAATCGGAGGTCATTTGATAACTCAAATCTATGTATTCTCCGATTGCACCCAAATTGGCCTCCAATTGAGCCTACAACGTACAAACGAGTTTTCCTTCTTCATTAAGCACAACCGAACTTTTTTGTTGAGTAAAAAATGTTCCATTTGTCGTTATTATGATACCACCCAAGGTTAGAAGTCAGACGGAGGTCATTTGTTCGTTCAAATCTATTTATTATCGGATTGCACCCAAATTGGCCTCGAAATGAGCCTAGAACGTACAAACGAGTTTTCCTTATTCGTTAAGCACAATCGAACTTATTTGTCGAGTCAAACATGTGCCATTTTTCATTATTATGGTACCATGCAAGGTTAGAAGTCAAACAGAGGTCAATTGTTCACTTAAATCAATGTATTCTCGGATTGCACCCAAATTGGCCTCCAATTCAGCTTACAACTTACAAACGAGTTTTCCTTCTTCGTTAAGCACAACTGAACTTGTTTTTTAAGTAAAAAATGTTCCATTTGTCTTTATTATGGTACCATGTGAGTTAGAATTCAATCGGAGGTCATTTGAACACTCAAATCTATGTATTCTCGGATTGCACCCAAATTGGCTTCCAATTGAGCCCACAACGTACAAACGAGTTTTTCCTCCTTCATTAACTACAAACGAACTTTTTTTTTCAATCAAACATGTTCCATTTCTCGTTATTATGGTACCACATGAAGTCTAAAGTCAAAAGGATGTCATTTGTTCGCTCAAATCTATGTATTCTCCGATTGCACCAAATTGGCCTCCAATTACCTACAACGTACAAACGAGTTTTCCTACTTCGTTAAGCACAACCGAACTTCTTTGTTGAGTCAAACATGTTCCATTTGTCGTTATTATGGTGCCACACAGGGTTAGAAGTCAAACGGAGGTCATTTGTTCACTCAAATATATGTATTCTCGGATGGCACCCAAATTGACATCCAATTGAGCCTACAACGTACAGACGAGTTTTCCTTCTTCGTTAAGAACAACTGAACTTGTTTGTTGTGTCAAACATGTTCCATTTGTCGTTATTATTGTACTACGTGAGTTTAGAAGTCAAACGGAGGTCATTTTTTCACTCAAATCTATGTATTCTCGGAATGCATCCAACTTGGCCTCCAATTGAGCCTACAACGAACAAAGAAGTTTTCCTTTATCGTTAAGCACAACCGAGCTTATTTGTTGAGTCAAACATTTTTATTTTTCGTTATTGTGGTACCATGCGTGTTAGAAGTGAATCGGAGGTCATTTGATAACTCAAATCTATGTATTCTCCGATTGCACCCAAATTGGCCTCCAATTGAGCCTACAACGTACAAACGAGTTTTCCTTCTTCATTAAGCACAACCAAACTTTTTTGTTGAGTAAAAAATGTTCCATTTGTCGTTATTATGATACCACCCAAGGTTAGAAGTCAGACGGAGGTCATTTGTTCGTTCAAATCTATTTATTATCGGATTGCACCCAAATTGGCCTCGAAATGAGCCTAGAACGTACAAACGAGTTTTCCTTATTCGTTAAGCACAATCGAACTTATTTGTCGAGTCAAACATGTGAAATTTTTCATTATTATGGTACCATACAAGGTTAGAAGTCAAACGGAGGTCAATTGTTCACTTAAATCAATGTATTATCGGATTGCACCCAAATTGGCCTCCAATTCAGCTTACAACTTACAAACGGGTTTTCCTTCTTCGTTAAGCACAACTGAACTTGTTTTTTAAGTCAAAAATGTTCCATTTGTCTTTATTATGGTACCATGTGAGTTAGAATTCAATCGGAGGTCATTTGAACACTCAAATCTATGTATTCTCGGATTGCACCCAAATTGGCTTCCAATTGAGCCCACAACGTACAAACGAGTTTTTCCTCCTTCATTAACTACAACCTAACTTTTTGTTCAATCAAACATGTTCCATTTATCGTTATTATGGTACCACGTGAGGTTAGAAGTCAAACAGAGGTCATTTGTTCACTCAAATCTATGTATTCTCGGATTGCACCAAATTGGCCTCCAATTGACCTACAACGTACAAACGAGTTTTCCTACTTCGTTAAGCACAACCGAACTTCTTTGTTGAGTCAAACATGTTTCATTTGTCATTATTATGGTACCACACAAGGTTAGAAGTCAAACGGAGGTCATTTGTTCACTCAAATATATGTATTCTCGGATTGCACCCAAGTTGACCTCCAATTGAGCTTACAACGTACAGACGAGTTTTCCTTCTTCGTTAAGCACAACTGAACTTGTTTGTTGTGTAAAAAATGTTCCATTTGTCATTATTAATGTACTACGTGAGTTTAGAAGTCAAACGGAGGTCATTTGTTCACTCAAATCTATGTATTCTCGGATTGCACCAAATTGGCCTCCAATTGACCTATAATGTACAAACGAGTTTTCCTACTTCGTTATGCACAACCGAACTTCTTTGCTGAGTCAAACATGTTCCATTTGTCATTATTATGGTACCACACAAGGTTAGAAGTCAAACGGAGGTCATTTGTTCACTCAAATATATGTATTCTCGGATTGCACCCAAGTTGACCTCCAATTGAGCCTACAACGTACAGACAAGTTTTCCTTCTTCGTTAAGCACAACTGAACTTGTTTGTTGTGTCAAAAATGTTCCATTTTTCGTTATTAATGTACTACTTGAGTTTAGAAGTCAAACAGACGTCATTTGTTCACTCAAATCTATGTATTCTTGGATTGCATCCAACTTGGCCTCTAATTGAGCCTACAACGTACAAAGAAGTTTTCCTTTATCGTTATGCACAACCGAACTTATTTGTCGATTCAAACATTTTCTATTTTTCGTTATTGTGGTACCATGCGTGTTAGATTTGAATCGGAGGTCATTTGATCACTCAAATCTATGTATTCTCGGATTGCACCCAAATTGGCCTCCAATTGAGCCTAGAACGTACAAACGAGTTTTCCTTATTCGTTAAGCACAATCGAACTTCTTTGTCGAGTCGAACAAGTTCCATTTGTCGTTAATATGGTACCACGAGAGGTTAGAAGTCAAACAGAGGTAATTTGTTCACTCAAATCTATGTATTCTCGGATTGCACCGAAATTGGCCTCCAATTGAGCCAACAACGTACAAAGAAGTTTTCCTTTATCGTTAAGCACAACCGAACTTATTTGTCGTGTCAAACATTTTCCATTTTTCATTATTGTGGTACCATGCGTGTTAGAAGTGAATCAGAGGTCATTTGATCACTCAAATCTATGTATTCTCGGATTGCACCCAAATTGGCCTCCAATTGAGCCTACAACGTACAAACGAGTTTTCCTTCTTCAATAAGCACAACCGAACTTTTTTGTTGAGTCAAAAATGTTCCATTTGTTGTTATTATGATACCACCCATGGTTAGAAGTCAGACGGAGGTCATTTGTTCGTTCAAATCTATGTATTCTCGGATTGCACCCAAATTGGCCTCCAAATGAGCCTAGAACGTACAAACGAGTTTTCCTTATTCGTTAAGCACAATCGAACTTCTTTGTCGAGTCGAACATGTTCCATTTGTCGTTAATATAGTACCACGTGAGGTTAGAAGTCAAACGGAGGTAATTTGTTCACTCAAATCTATGTATTCTTGGATTGCACCGAAATTGGCCTCTAATTGAGCCAACAACGTACAAACGAGTTTTCCTTCTTCATTAAGAACAACCGAACTTCTTGGTTGAGTCAAACATGTTCCATTTGTCATTATTGTTGTACCACGTGAGGTTAGAAGTCAATCGGATGTATTTTGATCACTCAAATCTATGTATTCTCCGATTGCACCCAAATTCGTCTCCAATTGAGCCTACAACGTACACACAAGTTTTCCTTCTTCGTTAAGCACAACCGAACTAGTTTGTTGAGTAAAAAATGTTCCATTTTTCTTTATTATGGTACCATGTGAGTTAGATGTCAATCGGAGGTCATTTGATGACTCAAATCTATGTATTCTCGGATTGCACCCAAATTGGCCACAAGTTGAGCCCAGAACGTATAAACGAGTTTTCCTTCTTCGTTAGGCACAACCAAACTTTTTTGTTGACTCAAACATGTTCCATTTATCATTATTATGGTACCTCATGTGGTCAGAAATCAATCGGAGGTCATTTGTTCACTCAAATCTATGTATTCTCGGATTGCACCCAAATTGGTTTGCAATTGAGCCAACAACGTACAAACGAGTTTTCCTTCTTCATTAACTACAACCGAACTTTTTTGTTGAGACAAACATGTTCCATTTGTCGATATTATGGCACCACATGAGGTTAGAAGTCAAAAGGAGTTCATTTTTTCACTCAAATCTATGTATTCTCGAATTGCACCAAAATTGGCCTCCAATTAAACCTACAACGTACAAACGAGTTTTCCTTCTTCGTTAAGCACAAGCAAACTTCTTTTGTTGAGTAAAAAATGTCCCATTTGTCGTTATTATGGTACCACATGAGGTTAGACGTCAAACGGAGGTCATTTGTTCACTCAAATCCATGTATTCTCGGATTGAACCCAAATCGACCTCCAATTTAGCCTATAACGTACAAACGGGTTTTTCTTGTTCGTTAAGCACAACCGAACTTGTTTGTCGAGTCAAAAAGTTCTATTTGTAGTTATTATGGTACCACACATGGTTTGAAGTCAAACGGAGTCCATTTGGTCACTCTAATCTTTGTGTTCTCCGATTGCACCCAAATTGGCCTCCAATTATGCCTACAACGTACAAAGAAGTTTTCCTTTATAGTTAAGCACAACAGAAGTTGTTTGTTGAGTCAAACATTTTCCATTTTTTGGTATTGTGGTACCATGCGTGTTAGAAGTCAATCGGATGTCCTTTGATCACTCAAATATATGTATTCTCGGATTGCACCCAAATTAGCCTCCAATTGAGCCTTCAACGTACAAACGAGTTTTCCTTCTTCATTAAGCACAACCGAACTTTTTTGTTGAGTAAAAAATGTTCCATTTATCATTATTATGGTACCACCCAAGGTTAGAAGTCAGACGGAGGTCATTCATTCATTCAAATCTATGTATTCTTGGATTGCACCCATATTGGCCTCAAAATGAGCCTAGAATGTACAAACGAGTTTTTCTTCTTCGTTAAGCACAATCGAACTTTTTTGTTGAGTCAAACATGTTTCATTTGTCGTTATTATGGTACCATATGAGGTCAGAAGTCAAAAGGAGGTCATTTGTTCACTCAAATCTATGTATTCTCGGATTGAACCCAAATCGACCTCCAATTTAGCCTATAACGTACAAATGGGTTTTTCTTGTTCGTTAAGCACAACCGAACTTGTTTGTCGAGTCAAACAAGTTCAATTTGTATTTATTATGGTACCACGCATGGTTTGAAGTCAAACGGAGTCCATTTGGTCACTCAAATCTTTGTGTTCTCCGATTGCGCCCAAATTGGCCTCCAATTAAGCCTTTTTTTTTTTTTTTTTTTTTTGAAAGGCAAGCCTGTGTTTGATAGGATCCGTAACCTATCCCCCAAGGTTCCGCCTATAGGCCAACATCACCCCGAAAGAATATATGCCGCCGGAGGGTCTCAAAGAAAGGACCTGGGGATAAATCCCACAAGGCCTTAACCACTCGACCATAACTCGTACAAAGAAGTTTTCCTTTATCGTTAAGCACAACAGAACTTGTTTGTTGAGTCAAACAGTTTCCATTTTTCGGTATTGTGGTACCATGCGTGTTAGAAGTCAATCGGAGGTCGTTTGATCACTCAAATATATGTATTCTCGGATTACACCCAAATTGGCCTCAAATTGAGCCTTCAACGTACAAACGAGTTTTCCTTCTTCATTAAGCACAATCGAACTTTTTTGTTGAGTCAAAAATGTTCCATTTATCATTATTATGGTACCACCCAAGGTTAGAAGTCATACGGAGGTCATTCGTTCATTCAAATCTATGTATTCTCGGATTGCACCCATATTGGCCCTCAAAATGAGCCTAGAACGTACAAACGAGTTTTTCTTCATCGTTAAGCACAATCAAACTTCTTTGTTGAGTCAAACATGTTCCATTTATCGTTATTATGGTACCACGAGAGGTTAGAAGTCAAACGGAGGTAATTTGTTCACTCAAATCTATGTATTCTCGGGTTGCACCGAAATTGGCCTCCAATTGAGCCAACAACGTACAAACGAGTTTTCCTTCTTCATTAAGGACAACCGAACTTTTTTGTTGAGTCAAACATGTTTCATTTGACGTTATTATGGTACCATATGAGGTCAGAAGTCAAAAGGAGGTCATTTGTTCACTAAAATTTATGTATTCTCGGATTGTACCAAATTGGCCTCTAATTGAACCTACAACGTACAAACGAGTTTTCCTACTTCATTAAGCACAACCGAACTTCTTTGTTGAGTCAGATATGTTCCATTTGTCGTTATTATGGTACCACGTGAGGTTAGAAGTCAATCGGAGGTCATTTGATCACTCAAATCTATGTATTCTCTGATTGCACCCAAATTCGTCTCCAATTGAGCCTACAACGTACACACGAGTTTTCCTTATTCGTTAAGCACAACCGAACTAGTTACTTGAGTCAAACATGTTCCATTTTTCTTTATTATGGAACCATGTGAGTTAGAAGTTAATCGGAGGTCATTTGATCACTCAAATCTATGTATTCTCGGATTGCACCCAAATTGCCTACAAATTGAGCCTAGAACGTATAAACGAGTTTTCCTTCTTCGTTAGGCACAACCGAACTTTTTTGTTGACTCAAACATGTTTCATTTATCATTATTATGGTATCACATGTGGTCAGAAATCAATCGGAGGTCATTTGTTCACTCAAATCTATGTATTCTCGGATTGCACCCAAATTGGTTTGCAATTGAGCCAACAACGTACAAACGAGTTTTCCTTCTTCATTAACTACAACCGAACTTTTTTGTTGAGACAAACATGTTCCATTTGTCGTTATTATGGCACCACATGAGGTTATAAGTCAAAAGGAGGTCATTTTTTCACTGAAATCTATGTATTCTCGAATTGCACCCAAATTGGCCTCCAATTAAACCTACAACGTACAAACGAGTTTTTCTTATTCGTTAAGCACAAGCAAACTTCTTTGTTGAGTCAAACATGTTCTATTTGTCATTATTATGGTACCACACAAGGTCAGAAGTCAATCGGAGGTCCTTTGTTCATTCAAATCTGGGTATTCTTGTATTGAACCCAAATTGACCTCCAATTGAGCCTACAACGTACAGACGAGTTTTCCTTCTTCGTTAAGCACAACCGAACTTGTTTGTTGAGTCAAACATGTACCATTTGTCGTTATTATTGTACTACGTGAGTTTAGAAGTCAAACGAAGGTCATTTGTTCACTCAAACATATGTATTCTCGGATTGCGTCCAACTTGGCCTCCAATTGAGCCTACAATGTACAAAGAAGTTTTCCAACCGAACTTGTTTGTTGAGTCAAACATGTACCATTTGTCGTTATTATTGTACTAGGTGAGTTTAGAAGTCAAACGGAGGTCATTTGTTCACTCAAATATATGTATTCTCGGGTTGCATCCAACTTGGCCTCCAATTGAGCCTACAATGTACAAACGAGTTTTCCTTCATTGTTAAGCACGACCAAACTTTTTTGTTGAGTCAAAAATGTTCCATTTGTTGTTATTATGGTACCACCCGAGGTTAGAAGTCAGACGGAGGTCATTTCTTCGTTCAAATTTATGTATTCTCGGATTGCACCCAAATTGGCCTCCAAATGAGCCTAGAATGTACAAACGAGTTTTCCTTATTCGTTAAGCACAATCGAACTTCTTTGTCGAGTCAAACATGTTCCATTTGTCATTATTATGGTACCACGTGAGGTTAGAAGTCAAACGGAGGAAATTTTTTCACTAAAATCTATGTATTCTCGGATTGCACCGAAATTGGCCTCCAATTGAGTCAACAACGTACAAACGAGTTTTTCTTCTTCATTAAGAACAACCGAACCTCTTTCTTGAGTAAAAATGTTCCATTTGTCATTATTATGGTACCATGCGAGGTTAGCAGTCAAACGGAAGTCATTTGTTCACTCAAATCTATGTATTCTCGGATTGCACCGAAATTGGCCTCCAATTGAGCCAACAACGTACAAACGAGTTTTCCTTCTTCATTAAGAACAATCGAACTTTTTTCCTTGAGTAAAACATGTTTCATTTGTCATTATTTTGCCTTTAATTTATCTTCTTCATTGCTAAATTGGAAGACAAATTCTCTATCTCCATAAATCATCATTTCGAAATCACTCTTAAGTGCCCAGAGTTTGTCAATCTGTCTTTTACATATCCATAAGCAAGCCTTTTCCCCACAAAGTGCCCTATGAGATAGTTCTCACATTCTTTAAATCTTGCTACATGATCCGATCTTTTAATATGAACTACCTTCTTTCCTTCTATTATAGGAGGAGGAACAAATTTTAACTTAGTAAATCCTCTTACATTTTGTGTTGCAAACAGGGATGCCCAGCTGATCCTCCTTGTTCCTGGATTAGGATTAATACCTGTATTCGGACTGTTTGTAGCCACTGGATCGAGTTCAGCTTCCTGGTCTTCCATGTGTTCTTGCTGCATATCATATTCCTTGTTTTGTTGGAGAGAATCGTATGAGTTTGGGTTTGTTCCTCTAGCTGCAGAACCCACTCCCCCCAAGGACAAAGAGGGAGGAGGGTGAAGCAATGGAGTCTGGATTATCACTTCATAACAGCATTGAATACAGATTCAAATCGCCCAAGCCCCAAAAACGTACAAACCCTAGAAATGGTATGTTAAAAAAAAATTTCCTTCTTTGTTAAGCACACTGAACTTGTTTGTTGAGTCAAACATGTTCTATATGTTGTTATTATAGTACCATGATAGGTTAGAATTCAATCGGAGGTCATTTGATCACTCAAATCTATGAATTCTCGGATTGCACCCAAATTGTCCTCCAATTGAGCCTACAAAATACAAACGAGTTTTCCTTCTTCGTTAAGCACAACCGAACTTCTTTGTTTAGTCAAACATGTTCCATTTGTCGTTAATATGGTACCATGCGAGTTACATGTCAATCGGAGGTCATTTCTGCAATCAAATCTATGTATTCTCGGATTGCACCCAAATTGGCCTCCAATTAAGCCTACAATGTACAAACGAGTTTTCCTTCATCGTTAAGCACAACCGAACTTTTTTGTTGAGTCAAACATGTTCCATTTGTCGTTATTATGGTACCACACAAGTTTAGAAGTCAAACGGAGGTCATTTGTTCACTCAAATCTATGTATTCTCGAATTGCACCCAAATTGGCCTCCAATTGAGCCTACAACGTACAAACGAGTTTTCCTCCTTCGTTAAGCACAACTGAACTTTTTTGTTGAGTCAAACATGTTCCATTTGTCGTTATTATTGTACTACGTGAGTTTAGAAGTCAAACGGAGGTCATTTGTTCACTCAAATATATGTATTCTTGGATTGCATCCAACTTGGCCTCCAATTGAACCTACAACGTACAAAGAAGTTTCCTTCATCGTTAAGCACAACCGAACTTGTTTGTTGAGTCAAACATGTTCCATTTTTCGTATTATGGTACCATGCGAGTTAGAACTCAATCGGAGGTCATTTGATCTCTCAAATCTATGTATTCTCGGATTGCACCCAAATTGGCCTCCAATTGAGCCTACAACGTATAAACGAGTTTTCCTTCTTTGTTAAGCACGACCAAACTTTTTTGTTGAGTCAAAAATGTTCCATTTGTTGTTATTATGGTACCATCCGAGGTTAGAAGTCAGACGAAGGTCATTTGTTCATTCAAATCTATGTATTCTCGGATTGCACCCAAATTGGCCTCCAAATGAGCCTAGAACGTACAAACGAGTGTTCCTTCTTCGTTAAGCACCACCGAACTTCTTTGTTGAGTCAAAAATCTTCCATTTGTCGTTATTATGGTACCACGTGAGGTTAGAAGTCAAACGGAGGTCATTTGTTCACTCAAATCTAGGTATTCTCGAATTGCACCGAAATTGGCCTCCAATTGAGCCAACAACATACAATTGAGTTTTCCTTCTTCATTAAGAACAACCGAACTTTTTCGTTGTGTCAAACATGTTCCATTTGTCGTTATTATGGTACCGCGTGAGGTCAGAATTCAAAAAGAGGTCATTTGTTCACTCAAATCTATGTATTCTCGGATTGCACCAAATTGGCCTCCAATTGAATATTTTTTTTGAAAGGCAAGCGCGGGGTGTAAATGGGCTCTCCAGACCACAGAAAAGAAAAGGAAAAACAAGCTTACAAGGTTACAATCTCAAATACTTTTTTCCACTAGCATCCTCAAAAATGATTTTTTTCATGTCCTCAACAAAAGAGCTAGGAGTAACATCTATGAAAGAAGAATTTTGCGTAAAAGAGGCCAATTTGTCTGCTGCCCTATTAGTTTCCCGATAAACATGCATCAATTTGCAATCTTCAAACATCTTGAGCAGATCTTTGACTCTTCTAGTGAGATGCTTTGCTTCCCAAGGCGGAGCCTTCTTCGAGTTGATATAATTGATAGCATTTGCAGAATCTATGCACATAATAACTTTAGAATGGTTCCCATGAAGAGCCATCTTGAGACCAATCTCAATACCCTGAATCTCATGCATGATAACAGACTGCCCTGGATGAGACCCTGCTCCTGCTGCTAATACCTTCCCATGGTGATCCCTAATAAGAGCACCGTATCCCCCCCTCTGGTCCTTAAGAGAACCATCTGAATTTATTGTAACCCACTTTGGGTCCGGCTTATGCCATGCATACCACGAGCTGTTTCTGAGCTTGTATCTGATATCAATGTTCCATCTGTGGAAATAGTTTCTAGTTTGCGGAGTGTCCTCGACTACCATTTCCAGGACTGTCAGCCGAAGCCTAACATCCTCTCGGATTTTAGAACAGAGTAGCAACGCTGCTGTCTCCCTGTTATCAAATAGCCGCCTATTTCTTTCTAACCAAAGATGATATATTGTTGCGTTTAGAACCAGTTTTTTTGCAACAGATGTCGGACTGTTTCCTGAAAAACTCTGAGTACACCACTTAATTTCTGCTGTCATTTCCAGGGGACAGTGTTGAATACCCATACAATTCAACATGTGAATCCATACTTGATTTGAATAGCAGTAGTTGAAGAACAAATGATCTTCATTCTCCCTTTGAAGATGGCAAAGACAGCACATCGAGGTAGGGATGGAGCCCCATTTGCAAAGCTTGTCTTGAGTCTTTAAGCTTCGATTCAAAGCAAGCCAGCGAATGAAACTGTGTCTGGGAATTGATGCGAATTTAACTAACCTAAATTAATAGGTTAATTTAACCCACTTGTAATAACCGCAAGTGCACAGTGCCTAACTGGTAGACAACGGCAAGTACGGGTCGATCCCACGAAGAAGGTGGATGCAATTGAATTTTAGACTTTAATTAAACTAATTTATAGGAAATGGGGTTACAACATTTTTAAATCTAAACTAAAAATAAATTAAAATAAGAAAAATAAAAGATAGATGAGATGGATTTTTGTGGGCTTGGACTCACCAATGAGTTAACAAAATTATTTAATCTAAATTACTGAATTTACGAGAAGCTTTAGGGATGAGAATCCCTTGCTTACACCGAATATGTGATCGTTAAAATCCAATTTAAATTATATCATGTTCTTTTAAACCTTAACAAAGTATTTCAAGCAAATACGCTTTTACAAAGTATTAAGTGTCTTTTTAGGGGACACTTAATCAAAGTTTAAGCTTAATATTTTTAGCACATGCTTTGAATATTGATAAAGGGTAATTCTAACTACCAAGCATATCAAGTTTAATTACTCGAACATGCAAGGTGAAAGCAATTTATCAAAAATTCAGAAATAAGTTGCAATTAACAATTAAGTACACAATTCAGTAAAATGAATCAAATTAATTTATACAACCCATTTAGTTCGTCACAAACTCGATGTGGTGGCACTCAGCATGTCAGCAAGTGGTCCGACACGAGTCCCGAGAAAATTGGTCCAAACAGCTTGTGGTGGCTCTTACAGAAACGGTGGTGCAAATAGCCAAAATAAACCCGATTTGAATTCCCCGCGATACAGTGACTGCTACAGTGCCAGCTCGCGCCGGTCGTCTTTTTCAGCGCGACAGCGACGATTCTCGACCTCGTTCTCGCTCCTCGCGACCGTCCTCGACCTCAAATCATCTCTAGAACCTGAAAAAGAGAAATAGAGGGTGAGGAAACAGCTATAAAACCGTAAAAATAGAGAAGGAAAATGAGGACAGGGAGCTCCCTGTTTCACGGTGGTGAATGCTGTTTCGCGAGGTGGTGGCGGTGATGATTGGCCTGGTCGTGACGGTGGTCGCGAGAGAGGGAGTCAGGATGACGCTCGAGACGAAGAAAGGCCGAGAAATGAGGGGAACGGGCTCTGTCGCGAGGCGAAACAGAGTCGCGGTGCGGCTTTGTTTCGCGGCGTGGTTGCGGTGGTACTGTCACGAATTTTCGTGGTCTGTTGTGGTGGTGAAAATCGTGCGGAGGTGGTGGCGGTTGTGTGGACAGGGGAGAGGAGCAGAGAGTGGTGGTGGAGTAAAAATTGGACGTGAAACAGGGTTGTCACACCCATGTTTCACGGTGGTGACGGTGGTGCGAGGTGGTGCGATGGCGAGGGGACTGTGAGTGAGTGGGAGAGGTGACTGCTGAGTGAGTGGAAGAGGGATAGGTGGTGGTGGTGAGGGTGAGGTGAATTTGAGAGAAAGAGGATTGGATTTTTCCTAATTTGCTTCTTTTCCCTTCTCTTTTCTCCCCCTTTTCTCACCCCATTATCCTCTATTTATAGAAAATAGCCAAGATGAATAGGGATGAGATGAGGGGTAGATTCATCAATGAGGGTAGGATTGGGTTTGGTTTTTAGGTTATGGATGGGGTTTAGGTTATGAATTAGGTTTCAAGGTTTAGGTTTGTGGATTTTTAGGTTGTGAGCTAGGTGTTGGGTGTAGATTTGTGGATTTTTAGGTTAAGAGTTAGGTGTTGGATGTAGGTTTGTGGATTTTAGGTTGTGAGCTAGGTGTTGGGTTTAGGTTTGTGTTTTGTTTGATACCACCATTGAAATTGCTTAATTGTCGTTTGTGACTGCTTAATATGGATTTATCGTTTAAGCTCAAATTCCTGCAAAGATATTAAAACGAAATAATTACTATAAAATATAATAATCGAAACACTAACATGTACAAATTAAGGGATATATTCTGTAATAATTATGTGAATATCAAATACCCCCAAACCTATATTTTGCTAGTCCTCGAGCAAAACAATAAAAAGAAAATGTTAACTCACTTTTGCAGGAATCATCGGCTGCACTTACCTTAAACGTGCAACAAGGCTTTAAACCCCTAGATTACCTCTAGTGGACGAGTTATAGTCTCGTGAGGGTTTCCAGACATGTTACCCACAAACATTACTGACTCAATAAAAACTTGGTCAAATAGTGTTCATTTTAAAACTTCAAGAAATGCAGGAAACAAATAGTGTCATTTTAGTGTATCAACAAATCCCCAAATAATTTAATATTCTCCAAAGGTTAGAAAAAATTCATAATCATCCTCAACTCAATGTGTGTGTGTGGATAGCACTGTCAACATAACTTTTCATTTCAGAGTAAAACAATGACTAAATCTCCTGTAGAAAGTTTGTTTTGACTTCAAACCTCTCATGTCACTCACAATAAAGCACTCAGAGATTTGGTATTTCACTCAGTTTATATGTGAGGAAAAGAGTAAATAATGGAAAACAATCATCTCACATATAGTAATATGAAGAACGGACTTTTCAAGAATGGAATGAACATGATCTCATGGACAGGAATATCAATTACTTTTGGAAATGTTGAATCAAACACCATAGGTCTTAGTTATTAAATCTCCACATCTACATAACCAACCTTTACCTAAGATCAACTAGGACTTTGTTGGGCTGTAATGGGGCTTGGGTAATGGTTTATGGGGGATGTCAAAGGATTCTAACAAAAATTTCTAAGAATGTATACACCCATTATACGTACAATTAGGGCTATCAAGAATAAATCAATGTTGCGCACCATCAATTCTTTTCTTCATTCTCACATCTTTATCCTCATTCACATTCTTCTTCTGTTTCCTTCCTTTTTTTTTTCTTCTTTTTTTTTTCTTTTTTTTTTCTTTCTTGCTTTCTTTCTTTCATAGAGGATTTATGAAATATTTCACATTTTGATCTTTCATGCCCTTTTTACACCAAGTATATTCATCCGTACACATTCCCAGAAAAATTGGGTAAAGGTTAATGGGTTAACAAATAAAAGTTAATCTAAGGCTCAAAAGGCTACAAAAAAGGTTAATGTTATGGGTAAGTTAAAAGGCTAGTTAATGGTCTAAAGAAAAAAAAATGCCTAGATCATTTCCTAAGTTCGGGTCAGTATTATGACATCTCAATTGAATAAGCCAATAAGTTCTAGTGTAATAATTCAATTTTGATGTCATTCCCAAAGCAATTGATCAGAAAAAATGAGAATGATGAGATCATCAACGGGATAATACGGACTCAAGAAAAATCAGAGTTTATGTATAACCCTCAAAAAAATAGAAAGGCTCAAAACTTTCACGGTTAAGTCTCCACTATTATTCTAAGGTTTTCTAGTATATATTTCACTCATCAACTTCAAATTATGCTAACATGGCTCATGGTGCAAAGATAATCAAGTTGAAAAAAATCTTATGAACTAGATCTAACTTAAGGATCATACTAAATTTTCAGTCTTTATCAATATACCAATCTGTCAAGTTGGCTTGCATTTTCTTAAGCATTTAAAATCCATTTTCACAAAAGACCAAGTTGTCTTGACAGAAAAGCATTTTTTTTTTTAAGAATAAGAAAAGAAAACACTACAAAAAATGAAAAATTCACCGACTCATGAACCCTACCCCCAAACCTAATCCAAACATTGTCCTCAATGTTTAATAAAGTAATTCTGACAAATGAATGAAGTAAGTACATGAGAGGAAGTTAGAACAGTATTACCGCGGTGAAGATTTTACAAATTTCCAAGAAGTCATCCATCAATGAGGCTCACAAACATAAGAATCATGGAGTTTTCATTAGAAATTGATAAAATGCAGACTCGATACTAACAAAGAAAACTAAAAAGAAAAAGCAAGTTGGAACTCAAAACTGTTACGGAGCTAACGAGTATGAGTGAAACACAACTAAATAGGGTACTCGAAAATCAATCCAAACTAACAGCAAAGACATACAACTAAAGCTAGGTTTAACGTCATCAGCCCGACAAATATTCTTCCTAAAAAATGGTGTATCAAAAAGTGAAGAGGAAGAATATGACAAACACTTAGTCCATGGTCGTATATCAACAACCTGAACAGTTGAGGATCAGTCCACCAAAATATAGCAATCGCACGGGGTACCAAATACACTAGGACATTCCAAAAGTAACCAGTAGTCATAGACCAACAGATGATCCTTGCGTGCTCCAAAAAGGGAACATCCTATGTCTGGTTCCAAATCGGATGATTGGATAATTTTCACAACAGGATGGTGAAAAATGAAATCCTCAATACAACACAAGGGATCGGTGAAAGTAGCTTTAGTAAATGGGAATGTGATGCAAGTAGATGAGGTGATAGATATATCAGGTGGTACAGACTCATCACATGAATCATATAGAGATATTGGTCTAGACAACTCATCACCTGAAAATGCATACCTGAGGGTGTCAGGTAATTGTTTAAGGTCAAGCTCAGGTGGCTCAACTGATGGGACTAGTTTTGACTCACTGAGTGGAAAAAACTTCACTTTAGACTTCCATTTATAAATAGGATCCACAATAGGGACTGAATCAAGCAAATCATTGAGTTCCCTAATGGAATCATCAACATCAAAGTCTAAACTAAATTGAGTCAAACAAGCCTCTAAACAATCAAGGGGAGACTCTAAAGAATGTTCACAGTTTGATTCGATGCATGAGTCACTAGGGAGGCATGAGTCAACATGGGAAGGAGATGTTTGTAGTGTCCCAGAATCGACAGGTTCATCAATAAATGAGTCACTAGGGAATTTTTCTGACTCTATCTCAGGAAGTGACTCAACTATCTGACTCACAGTCATCTCAAGTTTCCGGATAGCTTGAGAATTTTGTTGAAAAATAATTGTCAATTTTGTGATATCATGAGAATTTTGCACAAGTATTTCTCCTGTTCGCTCTATAAAATTTTCATTATATCCTCTAACTCATTATCAGGAATGAAAGCTTGAGGAGTCTGAGGAGTGTCTAGAAGGTTTTCATGGTAGTGACCATGAGCCCATGAGAAGTCAGGATGATAGGCTAGACCACAGACTCACATGCAATCAGCAACCAATAAATGAACAAGAAACATGCCTCCCTAAGCAATCAACGTTTTTGAGATCAATTATCTTTTTATCTTTGGGGGACAATTATTTCTTATGTAATATTTATGACACAACAATGAGTGCTACAAGTTGATCCTAAGAGTGTTCACTTTACACCGCAAAGTTCAAAATCAGTAGGCTAGAGTTTTGTTTCAAAGAAACCGGATTATCACACAAGAGAAGGAGGTCACAATGGTCCAATTAAGTACTTCCTTGTGCTACCGCTCTGTAAGCCAATAGATGTGAGAACGATGTGATGTTAAATGCACACTTGAGGCTTGTGTTCCTAACCAAAAACTGTTGGTTACACCAATTCTTCTTGTGGATCGTAGCTTACTTATGACTCGGCGTACCGGGTGAATTACCCTTGTGGCAGTGGCCTCTCGGAGTTCATTGAATGATTAAACCCATCGTCACTTTTAGCTTTGGTCAACACAAAAATTATTGGATTCACCTTGGTCTTGGTTGTCCTATGAACACCGTACCCAAAAGATGCTCTATCTAACTTGCTAATTGATTTTAATTATGTTAGGCTATTGGTTGCACACAGCTGGAGTGATGAGGTGGGGATATCAAGTCCCACCAGTTTTTATTTATAAGCTGGGTCTGCTTATTATGAATTACTAAAGTTTAGCATCCACAAGTACAGAAATTTAACAACCAATCACACAATTTCAAACAATTACACCAAGCACCGGGTCGCTAATACATTGCGTGTGATAGAAATACTTACAGTATGCGTATTCCGTTCTGCACAAAAAGTTAGCACAATTCAAATAAATTCCGACTTCTTTTTATATATTTCAATCAGCACACAAGCACGTGCAAATAAATTTACTGGTTTTGGTCTTAGAAGTCGGATTTCTAAATCACAAGAAATTATTGGGTACAATTAAAATTGTTTCCCTAAAATTTCTTATGACTTAGAAAATTTTGGGTTTTTTTTTTTTTTAGTGATTAAACAAAATGAAAAATAGTAAAGTTCTCAAAAATTATTACACCACACACTCGTAAAACGAGGTGAAAATAAAATTACAACTCTCCTCTCAAAATAAAAAAATAATAATGAAAAAAAAACTTTGCTTGATGTTTGCACGATTGTCCAATTTTCTCGAGAAGCGTGTAATCTGCAAAATCAAACACAAAATGAGTGTAAAAAGAACAAAATAAAAATAAAATTTTTGTTTTGATTTTTTTTTTTAGAATTTTTTTTTGTTTTTTTTAAATTAGTGAAAATAAATCTGAAATTCAATTACACTGCAACCTTCCCCGGCAGCGGTGCCAAAAACTTGATGCGAATTTAACTAATTTATAGGAAATGGGGTTACAACATTTTTAAATCTAAACTAAAAATAAATTAAAATAAGAAAAATAAAAGATAGATGAGATGGATTTTGTGGGCTTGGACTCACCAATGAGTTAACAAAATTATTTAATCTAAATTACTGAATTTACGAGAAGCTTTAGGGATGAGAATCCCTTGCTTACACCGAATATGTTATATCATGTTCTTTTAAACCTTAACAAAATATTTCAAGCAAATACGCTTTTACAAAGTATTAAGTGTCTTTTTAGGGCACACTTAATCAAAGTTTAAGCTTAATATTTTTAGCACATGCTTTGAATATTGATAAAGGGTAATTCTAACTACCAAGCATATCAAGTTTAATTACTCGAACATGCAAGGTGAAAGCAATTTATCAAAAATTCAGAAATAAGTTGCAATTAACAATTAAGTACACAATTCAGTAAAATGAATCAAATTAATTTATACAACCCATTTAGTTCGTCACAAACTCGATGTGGTGGCACTCAGCAGGTCAGCAAGTGGTCCGACATGAATCCCGAGAAAATTGGTCCAAACAACTTGTGGTGGCTCTTACAAAAATGGCGGTGCAAATAGCCAAAATAAACCCGATTTGAATTCCCCGTGCTACAGTGCCAGCTTGCGCCGGTCGTCTTCTCCAGCGCGACAGCGGCGATTCTCGGCCTCGTTCTCGCTCCTCGCGACCGTCCTCGACCTCAAATCATCTCCAGAACCTGAAAAAGAGAAATAGAGGGTGAGGAAACAACTATAAAACCGTAAAAATAGAGAAGGAAAATGAGGACAGGGAGCTCCCTGTTTCACGGTGGTGAATTTCGTTTCGCGAGGTGGTGGCGGTGATGATTGGCCTGGTCGTGACGATGGTCGCGAGAGAGGGAGTCAGGAAGAAGCTCGAGACGAAGAAAGGCCGAGAAATGAGGGGAACGGGCTCTGTCGCGAGGCGAAACAGAGTCGCGGTGCGGCTTTGTTTCGCGGCGTGGTTGCGGTGGTTCTGTCGCGGATTTTCGTGGTCTGTTGTGGTGGTGAAAATCGTGCGGAGGTGGTGGAGGTTGTGTGGACAAGGGAGAGGAGTAGAGAGTGGTGGTGGAGTAAAAATTGGACGTGAAACAGGGTTGTCACACCCCTAATTCACGATGGTGACGGTGGTGCGCGGTGGTGCGATGGCGAGGGGATTGTGAGTGAGTGGGAGAGGTGACTGCTGAGTGAGTGCAAGAGGGATAGGTGGTGGTGGTGAGGGTGAGGTGAATTTGAGAGAAAGAGGATTGGATTTTTCCTAATTTGCTTCTTTTCCCTTCTCTTTTCTCCCCCTTTTCTCACCCCATTATCCTCTATTTATAGAAAATAGCCAAGATGAATAGGGATGAGATGAGGGGTAGATTCATCAATGAGGGTAGGATTGGGTTTGGTTTTAGGTTATGGATTAGGTTATGGATGGGGTTTAGGTTATGAATTAGGTTTCAAGGTTTAGGTTTGTGGATTTTTAGGTTGTGAGCTAGGTGTTGGGTGTAGGTTTGTGGATTTTTAGGATAAGAGTTAGGTGTTGGGTGTAGGTTTGTGGATTTTTGGTTAAGAGTTAGGTGTTGGGTGTAGGTTTGTGAGCTAGGTGTTGGGTTTAGGTTTGTGTTTTGTTTGATACCACCATTGAAATTGCCTAATTGTCGTTTGTGACTGCTTAATATGGATTTATCGTTTAAGCTCAAATTCCTGCAAAGATATTCAAACGAAATAATTACTATAAAATATAATAATCGAAACACTAACATGTACAAATTAAGGGATATATTCTGTAATAATTATGTGAATATCAGGAATGCGGCCTTTAAACCATATCAAATCAGTCCAGGGAATTATATCATTATAATTCCTGATCGAATTATATGCATTTTTGCTAGAGAATTCCCCATTTGTTCCCCCCTTCCATACTATTTCATCTGTAAAGTTGCAGTCCATCTCCATTGAGTCGAGGTCTTCATATATATCTATAATTGAAGCCCGAACACTTTCTGTTGCAAACCACTGTCCTTCTCTGATTATAGCACTGACCTTGGCCTTCTTATTTAACAGGGAATTGTAGGTCAGATTCTGAGGGAATCTCTCCATGAGGATACCTTTAGGGTGCCACGGATCCTTCCAGAAACAAGTATCTCTGCCATTTCCTATCGCATAAGTTATCAGCTTGCTAGTCAATTTCCTGCATTTTAGGATGTTCCTCCAACACCATGATGCTCCTTGAGGGGTTCCCATCAACCAGAAGTCCTTTCCCCTGATAAGATTTCTCTGAATCCAATGAACCCATAGAGTGTCTTTGTTAGAGACAATGTTCGAAATAAATATTGTCATAGCTGCCAGGTTCGCTGTTTTGATACATCTAACTCCTAGACCTCCTTCTTTGTAGGGGTTAGTGATTTTGTTCCAGCTGACAAGGGGGACTTAAAATATTGATCTGAGGCTGACCATAAGAAGTTCCTAAGAACTGAGTTTATTTCATTTATAGCTGCTCTTGGGAGGACATAACATGAGGTCGAAAACACCTGCATACTTCCAGAACTGCCTTGATGAGAGTAAGTCTACCAGCATAGGATAAAGTCTTGTTCTTCCATGAGTTAACCCTCTTTCTGACTCTCTCTATAAGAGGGAAGCAATCTAGATAAGATAATCTAGTAGAAATCAGGGGGAGACCAAGGTATCTTACGGGAAGATCCGCTGATTTAAATTGCAGAATTTCAGTGATGGCTTCCAATTCTCCAGTCGGGATTCCTGCTGCAAATAAACTGCTCTTGTTGCAGTTAACTGTATGACCCGTACACCTTTTGAATTTATCCATAACCTGAGTAAGAGCAGTGGCTGATTGATGATCCCCATGGAAGAAAGCACTGATATCATCTGCAAAGCTCAAATGAGTAATAAGAGGATCTTTACATTTATGATGTAGCTTGTAGGTTCCTTGTAAGACTTGTTCCTTTAGGAGCAAGTGTAACATTTCCATCATCAAGGCAAAGATGTAAGGCGACATCGAACACCCTTGTCGAATACCCCTAGAGGCTTTTATGAATCCTTTTGGAGATCCATTGACAAGGAAGGAGTACTTTGGAGTTGAAATACAAGTGTACACCCACTGGATAAACTGCGGAGGGAAATGAAGCTTCTAAGCATATGGGTAATAGCTTCCCATCTTATAGTGTCATAAGCCTTTCGAAGATCTATTTTTGCAGCACAACGAGGAGGGTCCTGATCTTTGTGGTAGTTCCGAACAAGTTCATGAGCTAACATGATATTATCCTGAATAAGTCTTCCCTTGATGAATGTTGATTGACTTGGACTGACCAGTCTTTGCACCACTGAGCTCATCCTATTCTTCATGATTTTTGTCAGACTTTTATAGATAACATTACAACATGAAATAGGCCTGAAATCACTAAGAGTGGAAGCATTAGTAATCTTAAGAATTAAAACTACATATGTTGTATTTACCTCTCGAAGAAGTTGACCACTTGTAAAGAAATTCATGATAGCCTTACAGAAATCATCTCCCAGGAACCGCCACGCAGATTTATAAAAGAATGAGGAGAATCCATCCGGGCCTGGAGATTTGTTGGAGTCTATCATGAATAAGGCTTCGGTGATTTCATTCCGACTAATTGGGCTAGTAAGCTCATCTCTTTCTTCCGCAGTGAGAACTCTTTCAAAAGACAAGTTTTCAATAATGCTGTCATCATAATCTTCCAGACTCCCTCCAAAGACTTCTTCGAAATAGCTAACACATTCTGCCCGAAGCTCCTCAATGTTCTCAATTTTCTCATGGTTTGCATTGTAAAGGGATAAAATTTTGTTTTTCTTTCTCCTTTCTCTGGTGTATTCATGAAAATTTGCCACATTTTCATCTCCGACCTACATGTGTTTAGCTTTTGCCTTTTATTTCGCTTCTGATTCTTCCCCTTTCGCTGCTGTGACATACGATTTTATTGTTTCCCTTTCCTGTGTCATTAGAGTAGGGTCTAGGGGATGTTGTTTAAGAGCCTGCTGGGTTCTATCCATGTACTGTTTGGCTGTCAAAACAGTGCTGCTTGCATTAAGGAATCTTGCTTTTCTCCATTCTATTAGCTTTTGCTTAACTCTTTTAAGTTTATGGGTCAAGTTGTACATCGCATTGCCTGGGACCGGATCATTCCAAGCTTGTTCTACCACTGTCATGTACCCAGGTTCATAAGCCCAGTAGTTGTAGAATTTGAAAGGGATTGGGCCTGCTTTCTGCTGCTCATAGATGGTAAGAATCACTGGGGAATAATCTGACACTCCAGCAGGAAGGAAGTCTGCTTCTGAATCTGGGTTATTTGTGAGCCATTCCTGATTCACCATAACTCTATCCAATTTAGACATAATCCTATGAGATCCAGTTTGTTTATTTGACCAGGTTAGATAGCATCCCTTGTACTTGCAATCAAATAACTGAAGCTTTTGAGCACAATTTAGAAGGTCAATAAAGTGGAAAGGTCTGATCTCGTCACCTCCTACTCTTTCTTGGGAACTTAGGATATAATTATAATCTCCTAGAACAGCCCAAGGAACTTTGTTATTTAGGCCTATACTCTCCAGCTGCTTCCATAATTTCTTTCTCTCCATGTAATTGCTATGCCCATATATAAAACTCAATAAACAAGTAACTCCATTTGGCCATATAGTTTCAGCTGTAATAGCTTGATCAGTCCGGTCTATAATGTTGACATTAACTTCTTGAGCATCCCAAGCTATCCAAATCCTGCCTCCATGAGTCAGGTCATTATTGTCTACAACAATCCAGTCTCTAAAGAGATCTTTCTAAATTTTTGATTTTTTTCATTACCCACCTTAGTCTCTACTAGACCTATGATACTCAGCTTTTGTTTCTTAATCAGCTTTCTAACTTCGCCTTGTTTAACTGGGTCATTGAGACCCATGATATTCCAGCAAGCTACTTTTATCATAAAGGAATTGAAGCTTTGTTACCATCCCCCTGGACTGGGGTTCTATTTTTCTTACTGCCTTTTCTGTTTGCTCTAGTCTGAGGCCAAGTCTTTTCCTGAGTTTTTTTTGGTATGGTTAATGGTTTAGATCCAGCATCTTTCGCCTCCATCTGTTGTAATGATTCTGCATGAACCTGACTATCAGCCTCTGTCTGAATGTGATCCCTTAAAATTGGACTTTCATTGTGAGTTTGCTCCTTGAGCTGGATTGTTATTTCTCCATGTTCTGTTTCCTAAAGAGTTTGCGGAAAAGGGTGCTGAATTGCTTTACTATGTGCCTCCCTGTGTGTCCCTGTCTCACTCCCTCCTCTATGACCACTGGAAGTGTGAGAGCCATTGAATGACTCTGTGTCAAAGCCACATGGTATCCCACTGATTGGAACCACACTTAGCTTTCCTGTTTTAAGACCACTGTCTGTCCCACTGCTGTTTTGTCTCCCCATTTTGTGCCCACTGCTGTTTTGTCCCCAACTCTTGTTCCCACCGCTACTATTCAATTCTATAAATGACCTGGGTTTAGTCTCTAAGTCACATTGCTGGTACTCCTTACTTAGGTCACATTGCTGCCTACCCATCTCTAAGTCACATTGCTGCCTACCCATCGCTAAGTCACATTGCTGACTGCCCTTATCTAATTCACATTGCTGAACCTCCATACTTAAGACTCCTTTTGAGTTGTTTCCTGCCATTATATAATCCTCTACTCCTGTATGCTCTGTCCTAGAGGTAATTTTGTTCTGATATCCCTGACCCAGATTCTATTTAATAGTATGTTTCCCGGTTGCTAATTGCCATCCTTCCTCATTCTCTGTTGAAACCAATTGCTGATGTATTTCCTTGCTGTCTATTGTAGCTGGCCGCCAGAATTTAGTCCCTTGATCTTTATTTTTCTTTTGTTTAGGACATCTCATGGATGAATGACCAAAACCTGTGCATTGATTGCATTTTACCGGTTTCCATGAGTATTCAATGCTCACATTAAGAGCCTTACCATCATCAATAACAATCGGAATCGAATCCGGAAATGTGCTTTGAGCATCTACCTCAATACAAACCCGAGCATAAGCAAGCCTTGATCTATTTTCAGTTGCTTTGTCCAGCATAAGCGAATTTCCAATCGCGCTCGCAATAGTTTGGAGACCTTCTGTGCTCCATAAGAACAGAGGAACACCTCTCATATTCACCCATATTGGAACTAAATTAATGGCTTCTACATTGTCTTCCAAGTAGGGTCTCCATGGCCTGATAATGAAATTCTGCTAGCAATATGGACAGCACCTACCTCCATTGCCTTAATTTTATCTTCTTCATTACTGAATTGGAAGACAAAAGCCTTCTCACCATAAATCGACATCTCAAAGTCTGATTTTAGTCCCCATAGTTTTTTTAGTGATCTTTTACATAGCCATAAGCCAATCGTTTCCCCACAAAGTGACCTATAAGATAACCTTCACACTCCTTAAGACGAGCTTCATGATATGATCTTTTGATATGAACAACTTTCTTTCCTTCTATAATGGGTGTTGGAACAAATTTTAACCTTGAGGAGCTTCTTGCATTTGTGTTTGCAAAGAGAGACACCCAACTCAACACCTTAGGTCCAGTTCCAGGGTTCTTACCTGTACCTTCGCAGGGTGCTTTCAATTGATCCAGTTCATCTTCCTGAGATTCCTTACTTTCATCGTGGTTTTGTTCATGTTCTTGGCTTTGATGATTTGAAGCTTCTACGTTTGATTTCTTTGCGGATGGGTTTGTTCCTCTGTCTGCTGATCCTTCTCCCCCGAGGACATAGAGGGAGTAAGTAGAATCGAAGAATGAATCATCAATTCATAGTGACTTGATTACCAACTTCAACCTAGAAATCGCCCAAACCCTAAACGAGTTTTCCTACTTCGTTAAGCACAACCGAACTTCTTTGTTGAGTCAAACATGTTCCATTTGTCGTTACTATGGTACCACGCGAGGTTAGAAGTCAAACGGAGGTCATTTGTTCACTCAAATCTATGTATTCTCGAATTGCACCCAAATTGGCCTGCAATTGTGCTTACAACTTACAAACGAGTTTTCCTTCTTCGTTAAGCATAACCGAACTTGTTTGCTGAGTCAAACATGTTCCATTTGTCTTTTTTATGGTACCATATGAGTTAGAAGTCAATCGGAGGTCATTTGATTGCTCAAATCTATGAATTCTCGGATTGCACCCAAATTGGCCTCCAATGAGCATACAATGTACAAACGAGTTTTCCTTCTTCGTTAAGCACAACCGAAATTCTTAGGTGAGTCAAACATGTTCCATTTATCATTATTATGGTACCACACAAGGTCAGAAATCAATCGGAGGTCATTTGTTCACTCAAATCTATGTATTCTCGGATTGCACCCAAATTGGTTTGCAATTGAGCCAACAACGTACAAACGAGTTTTCCTTCTTCATTAACTATAACCTCACTTTTTTGTTGAGTCAAACATGTTACATTTGTCGTTATTATGGTACCACGTGAGGTCAGAAGTCAAAAGGAAATCATTTGTCACTCAAATCTATGTATTCTCGGATTGCACCAAATTGGCCTCCAATTAAACCTACAACGTACAAACAAGTTTTCCTACTTCGTTAAGCACAACCGAACTTATTTTTTGAGTCAAAGATGTTCTATTTGTTTTTAATATGTTACCATGCTAGTTAGAAGTCAATCGGAGGTCATTTGATCACTCAAATCTAAGTATTCTCGGATTGCACCCAAATTGGCCTCCAATTGAGCCAACAACGTACGAACGAGTTTTCGTTCTTCCTTAAGCACAACCGAACTATTTTGTTGAATCAAACATGTTCCATTTATCGTTATTATCGTATCACGCAAGGACAAAAATCAATCGGAGGTCATTTGTTCACTCAAATCTATGTATTCTTGGATTGCACCAAAATTGGTTTACAATTGAGCCAACAACATACAAACGAGTTTTCCTTCTTCATTGACTACAGCCGAACTTTTTTGTTGCATCAAACATGTTACATTTGTCATTATTATGGTACCACATGAGGTCAGAAGTCAAAAGGAGGTCATTTGTTCACTCAAATCTATGTATTCTCGGATTGCACCCAAATTGGCCTCCAATTGGGCTTACAACTTACAAACGAGTTTTCCTTCTTCGTTAAGCACAACCAAACTTGTTTGTTGAGTCAAAAATGTTCCATTTGTCTTTATTATGGTACCATGTGAGTTACAAGTCAATCGGAAGTCATTTGATCACTCAAATCTATGTATTCTCGGATTGCACCCAAATTTGCCTCCAATTGAGCCTACAATGTACAAACGAGTTTTCCTTTTTCGTTAAGAACAACCGAACTTTTTTTGTTTAGTCAAACCTGTTCCATTTATCATTATTATGGTACCATGCAAGGTCAGAAATCAATCGGATGTCATTTGTTCACTCAAATCTATGTATTCTCGGATTGCAAACAAATTGGTTTGCAATTGAGCCAACAAAGTACAAACGAGTTTTCCTTCTTCATTAACTACAACCGAACTTTTTTGTTGAGTCAAACATGTTCCATTTGTCGTTATTATGGATCCACGTGAGATTATAAGTCAAAAGGAGGTCATTTGTTCACTCAAATTTATGTATTCTCGGATTGCACCCAAATCGGCCTCCAAATGAGCCTAGAATGTACAAACGAGTTTTCCTTCTTCGTTAAGCACAACCGAATTTCTTTGTTGAGTCAAACATGTTCATTTGTCGTCATTATGGTACCACATGAGGTTAGAAATCAATCGGAGGTCAATTGTTTACTCAAATCTATGTATTCTCGGATTGCACCCAAGTTGTACGCAATTGAGCAAACAACGTACAAACGAGTTTTCCTTCTTCATTAACTACAATAGAACTTTTTTGTTTTGTCAAACATGTTCCCTTTTTCGTTATTATGGTACCACGTGTGATTGAAAGTCAAAAGGAGATCATTTGTCATTCGAATCTATGTATTATCGGATTGCACCCAAATTGACCTCCAATTGAACCTACAACGTACAAACGAGTTTTCCTCCTTCGTTAAGCACAACTGAACTTGTTTGTGGAGTCAAACATGTTACATTTGTCATTGTTATTATACTATGTGAGTTTAGAAGTCAAACGGAGGTCATTTGGTTACTCAAATATATGTATTCTCGGATTGCATCCAACTTGGCCTCCAATTGAGCCTACAACGTACAAAGAAGTTTTCCTTCAACGTTAAGCACAACCGAAGTTGTTTGTTGCGTCAAACATGTTCCATTTTTCGTATTATGGTACCATGCAAGCTAGAAGTCAATCGGAGGTCATTTGATCACTCAAATCTATGTATTCTCGGATTGCACCCAAATTGGGCCTCCAATTGGGCCTACAACGTACAAACGAGTTTTCCTTCGTTGTTAAGCACAACCAAACTTTTTTGTTGAGTAAAAAATGTTCCATTTGTCGTTATTATGGTACCACCTGAGGTTAAAAGTCAGACGGAGGTCATTTGTTCATTCAAATCTATGTATTCTCGGATTGCACCCAAATTGACTCCAAATGAGCCTAGAACGTACAAACGAGTTTTCTTTCTTCATTAAGCACAACCGAACTTCTTTGTTGAGTCAAACATGTTCCATTTTTCATTATTATGGTACCACGGGAGGTTAGAAGTCAAACGGAGGTCATTTGTTAACTCAAATCTATGTATTCTCGGATTGCACCCAAATTGGCCTTCAATTGAGCCTACAACGTACAAACGAGTTTTCCTTCTTCGTTAAGCACAACCGAAATTTTTTGGTGAGTCAAACATGTTCCATTTATCATTATTATGGTACCATGCGAGGTCAGAAATCAATCGGAGGTCATTTGTTCACCCAAATCTATGTATTCTCGGATTGCAGCCAACTTGGTTTGCAAATGGGCAACCAACGTACAAACGAGTTTTCCTTCTTCATTAACTATAACCTAACTTTTTTGTTGAGTCAAACATGTTCCATTTGTCGTTATTATGGTTCCACGTGAGGTCGGAAGTCAAAAGGAAATCATTTGTCACTCAAATCTATGTATTCTCGGATTGCAACAAATTGGCCTCCAATTGAACCTACAACGTACAAACGAGTTATTATGGTACCACCCGAGGTTAAAAGTCAGACAGAGGTCATTTGTTCATTCGAATCTATGTATTCTCGGATTGCACCCAAAACAGCCTCCAAATGAGCCTAGAACGTACAAACTAGTTTTCCTTATTCGTTAAGCACAATCGAACTTCTTTGTTGAGTCAAACATGTTCCATTTGTCGTTATTATTTACCACGTGAGGTTAGAAGTCAATCGGAAGTCATTTGTTTACTCAAATCTATGTATTCTAGGATTGCACACAAATTGGTTTGTAATTGAGCGAACAACATATAAACGAGTTTTCCTTCGTCATTAACTACAACCGAACTTTTTTGTTGAGTCAAACATGTTCCATTTGTCGTTATTATGGTACCATGTGAGGTCGAAAGTCAAAAGGCGAGCATTTGTCACTCAAATCTATGTATTCTCGGATTGCACTCAAATTGGCCTTCAATTGAACCTACATCGTACAAACGAGTTTTCCTCCATCGTTAAGCACAACTGAACTTGTTTTTGGAGTCAAACATGTTCCATTTGTCATTATTATTGTACTATGTGAGTTTAGAAGTCAAACGGAGGTCATTTGTTTACTCAAATTTATGTATTCTCGGATTGCATCCAACTTGGCCTCCAATTGAGCCTACAACGTACAAAGAAGTTTTCCTTCATCGTTAAGCACAACCGAAGTTGTTTGTTGAGTCATACATGTTTCATTTGTCATTATTATGGTACCACGTGAGGTTAGAAGTCAATCGGAAGTCATTTGTTTACTCAAATCTATGTATTCTAGGATTGCACCCAAATTGGTTTGCAATTGAGCGAACAACATACAAACGAGTTTTCCTTCTTCATTAACTACAACCGAACTTTTTTGTTGAGTCAAACATGTTCCATTTGTCGTTATTATGGTACCACGTGAGGTCGGAAGTGAAAAGGAAATCATTTGTCACTCGGATTGCAACAAATTGGCCTCCAATTGAACCTACAACGTACAAACGAATTTTCCTACTTCCTTAAGCACAACCGAACTTCTTTGTTGAGTCAAACATGTTCCATTTGTTGTTAATATGGTACCATGCTATTTAGAAGTCAATCGGAGGTCATTTGATCACTCAAATCTAAGTATTCTCGGATTGCACCCAAATTGGCGTCGAATTGAGCCTACAACGTACGAACGAGTTTTCCTTCTTCCTTAAGCACAACCGAACTATTTTGTTGAATCAAACATGTTCCATTTATCGTTATTATGGTACCACGCATGGTCAAAAATCAATCTGAGGTCATTTGTTCAATCAAATCTATGTATTCTTGGATCGCACCAAAATTGGTTTACAATTGAACCAACAACGTACAAACGCGTTTTCCTTATTCATTAACTACAACCGAACTTTTTTGTTGCATCAAACATGTTACATTTGTCGTTATTATGGTACCACGTGAGGTCAGAACTCAAAAGTAGGTCATTTGTTCACTCAAATCTATGTATTCTCGGATTGCACCCAAATTGGCCTCCAATTGGGCTTACAACTTACAAACGAGTTTTCCTTCTTCGTTAAGCACAACCAAACTTGTTTGTTCAGTCAAACATGTTCCATTTGTCTTTATTATGGTACCATGTGAGTTACAAGTCAATCGGAAGTCATTTGATCACTCAAATCTATGTATTCTCGGATTGCACCCAAATTTGCCTCCAATTGAGCCTACAATGTACAAACGAGTTTCCTTCTTCGTTAAGAACAACCGAACTTTTTGTTTAGTCAAACCTGTTCCATTTATCATTATTATGGTACCATGCGAGGTCAGAAATCAATCGGATGTCATTTGTTCACTCAAATCTATGTATTCTCGGATTGCAAACAAATTGGTTTGCAATTGAGCCAACAAAGTACAAACGAGTTTTCCTTCTTCATTAACTACAACCGAACTTTTTTGTTGCATCAAACATGTTACATTTGTCATTATTATGGTACCACATGAGGTCAGAAGTCAAAAGGAGGTCATTTGTTCACTCAAATCTATGTATTCTCGGATTGCACCCAAATTGGCCTCCAATTGGGCTTACAACTTACAAACGAGTTTTCCTTCTTCGTTAAGCACAACCAAACTTGTTTCTTGAGTCAAAAATGTTCCATTTGTCTTTATTATGGTACCATGTGAGTTACAAGTCAATCGGAAGTCATTTGATCACTCAAATCTATGTATTCTCGGATTGCACCCAAATTTGCCTCCAATTGAGCCTATAATGTACAAACGAGTTTTCCTTCTTCGTTAAGAACAACCAAACTTTTTTGTTTAGTCAAACCTGTTCCATTTATCATTATTATGGTACCATGCAAGGTCAGAAATCAATCGGATGTCATTTGTTCACTCAAATCTATGTATTCTCGGATTGCAAACAAATTGGTTTGCAATTGAGCCAACAAAGTACAAACGAGTTTTCCTTCTTCATTAACTACAACCGAACTTTTTTGTTGAGTCAAACATGTTGCCATTTGTCGTTATTATGGATCCACGTGAGATTATAAGTCAAAAGGAGGTCATTTGTTCACTCAAATCTATGTATTCTCGGATTGCACCCAAATCGGCCTCCAAATGAGCCTAGAACGTACAAACGAGTTTTCCTTCTTCGTTAAGCACAACCAAATTTCTTTGTTGAGTCAAACATGTTCCATTTGTCGTTATTATGGTACCACATGAGGTTAGAAATCAATCGGAGGTCAATTGTTTACTCAAATCTATGTATTCTCGGATTGCACCCAAGTTGTACGCAATTGAGCAAACAACGTACAAACGAGTTTTCCTTCTTCATTAACTACAATAGAACTTTTTTGTTTTGTCAAACATGTTCCCTTTTTCGTTATTATGGTACCACGTGTGATCGAAAGTCAAAAGGAGATCATTTGTCACTCGAATCTATGAATTATCGGATTGCACCCAAATTGACCTCCAATTGAACCTACAACGTACAAACGAGTTTTCCTCCTTCGTTAAGCACAACTGAACTTGTTTGTGGAGTCAAACATGTTACATTTGTCATTGTTATTATACTATGTGAGTTTAGAAGTCAAACGGAGGTCATTTGGTTACTCAAATATATGTATTCTCGGATTGCATCCAACTTGGCCTCCAATTGAGCCTACAACGTACAAAGAAGTTTTCCTTCAACGTTAAGCACAACCGAAGTTGTTTGTTGCGTCAAACATGTTCCATTTTTCGTATTATGGTACCATGCAAGCTAGAAGTCAATCGGAGGTCATTTGATCACTCAAATCTATGTATTCTCGGATTGCACCCAAATTGGCCTCCAATTGGGCCTACAACGTACAAACGAGTTTTCCTTCGTTGTTAAGCACAACCAAACTTTTTTGTTGAGTAAAAAATGTTCCATTTGTCGTTATTATGGTACCACCCTGAGGTTAAAAGTCAGACGGAGGTCATTTGTTCATTCAAATCTATGTATTCTCGGATTGCACCCAAATTGACTCCAAATGAGCCTAGAACGTACAAACGAGTTTTCTTTCTTCATTAAGCACAACCGAACTTCTTTGTTGAGTCAAACATGTTCCATTTTTCATTATTATGTACCACGGGAGGTTAGAAGTCAAACGGAGGTCATTTGTTAACTCAAATCTATGTATTCTCAGATTGCACCCAAATTGGCCTCCAATTGAGCCTACAACGTACAAACGAGTTTTCCTTCTTCGTTAAGCACAACCAAAATTTTTTGGTGAGTCAAACATGTTCCATTTATCATTATTATGGTACCATGCGAGGTCAGAAATCAATCGGAGGTCATTTGTTCACCCAAATCTATGTATTCTCGGATTGCACCCAACTTGGTTTGCAATTGGGCAACCAACGTACAAACGAGTTTTCCTTTTCATTAACTATAACCTAACTTTTTTGTTGAGTCAAACATGTTCCATTTGTCGTTATTATGGTACCACGTGAGGTCGGAAGTCAAAAGGAAATCATTTGTCACTCAAATCTATGTATTCTCGGATTGCAACAAATTGGCATCCAATTGAACCTACAACGTACAAACGAGTTATTATGGTACCACCCGAGGTTAAAAGTCAGACAGAGGTCATTTGTTCATTCGAATCTATGTATTCTCGGATTGCACCCAAAACAGCCTCCAAATGAGCCTAGAACGTACAAACGAGTTTTCCTTATTCGTTAAGCACAATCGAACTTCTTTGTTGAGTCAAACATGTTCCATTTGTCGTTATTATTTACCACGTGAGGTTAGAAGTCAATCGGAAGTCATTTGTTTACTCAAATCTATGTATTCTAGGATTGCACCCAAATTGGTTTGTAATTGAGCGAACAACGTATAAACGAGTTTTCCTTCGTCATTAACTACAACCGAACTTTTTTGTTGAGCCAAACATGTTCCATTTGTCGTTATTATGGTACCATGTGAGGTCGAAAGTCAAAAGGCGAGCATTTGTCACTCAAATCTATGTATTCTCGGATTGCACCCAAATTGGCCTTCAATTGAACCTACAACGTACAAACGAGTTTTCCTCCATCGTTAAGCACAACTGAACTTGTTTTTGGAGTCAAACATGTTCCATTTGTCATTATTATTGTACTATGTGAGTTTAGAAGTCAAACGGAGGTCATTTGTTTACTCAGATATATGTATTCTCGGATTGCATCCAACTTGGCCTCCAATTGAGCCTACAACGTACAAAGAAGTTTTCCTTCATCGTTAAGCACAACCGAAGTTGTTTGTTGAGTCATACATGTTTCATTTGTCGTTATTATGGTACCACGTGAGGTTAGAAGTCAATCGGAAGTCATTTGTTTACTCAAATCTATGTATTCTAGGATTGCACCCAAATTGGTTTGCAATTGAGCGAACAACATACAAACGAGTTTTCCTTCTTCATTAACTACAACCGAACTTTTTTGTTGAGTCAAACATGTTCCATTTGTCGTTATTATGGTACCACGTGAGGTCGGAAGTCAAAAGGAAATCATTTGTCACTCGGATTGCAACAAATTGGCCTCCAATTGAACCTACAACGTACAAACGAGTTTTCCTACTTCCTTAAGCACAACCGAACTTCTTTGTTGAGTCAAACATGTTCCATTTGTTGTTAATATGGTACCATGCTATTTAGAAGTCAATCGGAGGTCATTTGATCACTCAAATCTAAGTATTCTCGGATTGCACCCAAATTGGCCTCGAATTGAGCCTACAACGTACGAACGAGTTTTCCTTCTTCCTTAAGCACAACCGAACTATTTTGTTGAATCAAACATGTTCCATTTATCGTTATTATGGTACCACACATGGTCAAAAATCAATCGGAGGTCATTTGTTCAATCAAATCTATGTATTCTTGGATTGCACCAAAATTGGTTTACAATTGAACCAACAACGTACAAACGCGTTTTCCTTCTTCATTAACTACAACCGAACTTTTTTGTTGCATCAAACATGTTACATTTGTCGTTATTATGGTACCACATGAGGTCAGAACTCAAAAGGAGGTCATTTGTTCACTCAAATCTATGTATTCTCGGATTGCACCCAAATTGGCCTCCAATTGGGCTTACAACTTACAAACGAGTTTTCCTTCTTCGTAAAGCACAACCAAACTTGTTTGTTGAGTCAAACATGTTCCATTTGTCTTTATTATGGTACCATGTGAGTTACAAGTCAATCGGAAGTCATTTGATCACTCAAATCTATGTATTCTCGGATTGCACCCAAATTTGCCTCCAATTGAGCCTACAATGTACAAACGAGTTTTCCTTCTTCGTTAAGAACAACCGAACTTTTTTGTTTAGTCAAACCTGTTCCATTTATCATTATTATGGTACCATGCGAGGTCAGAAATCAATCGGATGTCATTTGTTCACTCAAATCTATGTATTCTCGGATTGCAAACAAATTGGTTTGCAATTGAGCCAACAAAGTACAAACGAGTTTTCCTTCTTCATTAACTACAACCGAACTTTTTTGTTGAGTCAAACATGTTCCATTTGTCGTTATTATGGATCCACGTGAGGTTATAAGTCAAAAGGAGGTCATTTGTTCACTCAAATCTATGTATTCTCGGATTGCACCCAAATCGGCCTCCAAATGAGCCTAGAACGTACAAACGAGTTTTCCTTCTTCGTTAAGCACAACCAAATTTCTTTGTTGAGTCAAACATGTTCCATTTGTCGTTATTATGGTACCACATGAGGTTAGAAATCAATCGGAGGTCATTTGTTTACTCAAATCTATGTATTCTCGGATTGCACCCAAGTTGTACGCAATTGAGCAAACAACGTACAAACGAGTTTTCCTTCTTCATTAACTACAATAGAACTTTTTTGTTGTGTCAAACATGTTCCCTTTTTCGTTATTATGGTACCACGTGTGGTCGAAAGTCAAAAGGAGATCATTTGTCACTCGAATCTATGTATTATCGGATTGCACCCAAATTGGCCTCCAACTGAACCTACAACGTACAAACGAGTTTTCCTCCTTCGTTAAGCACAACTGAACTTGTTTGTGGAGTCAAACATGTTACATTTGTCATTTTATTGTACTATGTGAGTTTAGAAGTCAAACGGAGGTCATTTGGTTACTCAAATATATGTATTCTCGGATTGCATCCAACTTGGCCTCCAATTGAGCCTACAACGTACAAAGAAGTTTTCCTTCAACGTTAAGCACAACTGAAGTTGTTTGTTGCGTCAAACATGTTCCATTTTTCGTATTATGGTACCATGCAAGCTAGAAGTCAATCGGAGGTCATTTGATCACTCAAATCTATGTATTCTCGGATTGCACCCAAATTGGCCTCCAATTGGGCCTACAACGTACAAACGAGTTTTCCTTCTTTGTTAAGCACAACCAAACTTTTTTGTTGAGTAAAAAATGTTCCATTTGTCGTTATTATGGTACCACCCGAGGTTAAAAGTCAGACGGAGGTCATTTGTTCATTCAAATCTATGTATTCTCGGATTGCACCCAAACAGCCTCCAAATGAGCCTAGAACGTACAAACGAGTTTTCTTTCTTCATTAAGCAGAACCGAACTTCTTTGTTGAGTCAAACATGTTCCATTTGTCGTTATTATTTACCACGTGAGGTTAAAGTCAATCGGAAGTCATTTGTTTACTCAAATCTATGTATTCTAGGATTGCACCCAAATTGGTTTGTAATTGAGCGAACAACGTATAAACGAGTTTTCCTTCGTCATTAACTACAACCGAACTTTTTTGTTGAGTCAAACATGTTCCATTTGTCGTTATTATGGTACCATGTGAGGTCGAAAGTCAAAAGGCGAGCATTTGTCACTCAAATCTATGTATTCTCGGATTGCACCCAAATTGGCCTTCAATTGAACCTACAACGTACAAACGAGTTTTCCTCCATCGTTAAGCACAACTGAACTTGTTTTTGGAGTCAAACATGTTCCATTTGTCATTATTATTGTACTATGTGAGTTTAGAAGTCAAACGGAGGTCTTTGTTACTCAATATATGTATTCTCGGATTGCATCCAACTTGGCCTCCAATTGAGCTACAGTAAAAGTCCTTCATCGTAAGCCAAACGAAGTTTTTGTTGATCTACATGTTCATTGTCGTTATTATTACCAGGAGGTTAGAATCAATCGAATCATTTGTTTATCAAATTATGTATCTAGGATTGCACCCAATTGGTTTGTAATTGAGCAAACAACGTACAAACGATTTTCCTTCTCATTAACTACAACGAACTTTTTTGTTGAGTCAAACATGTTCCATTTTCGTTATTATGGTACCATGAGGTCGAAAGTAAAAGGAGAGCATTGTCACTCAAATCTATGTATTCTCGGATTGCACCCAAATTGGCCTTCAATTGAACTACAACGTACAAACGAGTTTTCCTCCATCGTTAAGACACTGAACTTGTTTTGGAGTCAAACATGTTCCATTTGTCATTATTATTGTACTATGTGAGTTTAGAAGTCAAACGGAGGTCATTTGTTTACTCAGATATATGTATTCTCGGATTGCATCCAACTTGGCCTCCAATTGAGCCTACAACGTACAAAGAAGTTTTCCTTCATCGTTAAGCACAACCGAAGTTGTTTGTTGAGTCATACATGTTTCATTTGTCGTTATTATGGTACCACGTGAGGTTAGAAGTCAATCGGAAGTCATTTGTTTACTCAAATCTATGTATTCTAGGATTGCACCCAAATTGGTTTGCAATTGAGCGAACAACATACAAACGAGTTTTCCTTCTTCATTAACTACAACCGAACTTTTTTGTTGAGTCAAACATGTTCCATTTGTCGTTATTATGGTACCACGTGAGGTCGGAAGTCAAAAGGAAATCATTTGTCACTCGGATTGCAACAAATTGGCCTCCAATTGAACCTACAACGTACAAACGAGTTTTCCTACTTCCTTAAGCACAACCGAACTTCTTTGTTGAGTCAAACATGTTCCATTTGTTGTTAATATGGTACCATGCTATTTAGAAGTCAATCGGAGGTCATTTGATCACTCAAATCTAAGTATTCTCGGATTGCACCCAAATTGGCCTCGAATTGAGCCTACAACGTACGAACGAGTTTTCCTTCTTCCTTAAGCACAACCGAACTATTTTGTTGAATCAAACATGTTCCATTTATCGTTATTATGGTACCACACATGGTCAAAAATCAATCGGAAGTCATTTGTTCAATCAAGTCTATGTATTCTTGGATTGCACCAAAATTGGTTTACAATTGAACCAACAACGTACAAACGCGTTTTCCTTCTTCATTAACTACAACCGAACTTTTTTGTTGCATCAAACATGTTACATTTGTCGTTATTATGGTACCACATGAGGTCAGAACTCAAAAGGAGGTCATTTGTTCACTCAAATCTATGTATTCTCGGATTGCACCCAAATTGGCCTCCAATTGGGCTTACAACTTACAAACGAGTTTTCCTTCTTCGTAAAGCACAACCAAACTTGTTTGTTGAGTCAAACATGTTCCATTTGTCTTTATTATGGTACCATGTGAGTTACAAGTCAATCGGAAGTCATTTGATCACTCAAATCTATGTATTCTCGGATTGCACCCAAATTTGCCTCCAATTGAGCCTACAATGTACAAACGAGTTTTCCTTCTTCGTTAAGAACAACCGAACTTTTTTGTTTAGTCAAACCTGTTCCATTTATCATTATTATGGTACCATGCGAGGTCAGAAATCAATCGGATGTCATTTGTTCACTCAAATCTATGTATTCTCGGATTGCAAACAAATTGGTTTGCAATTGAGCCAACAAAGTACAAACGAGTTTTCCTTCTTCATTAACTACAACCGAACTTTTTTGTTGAGTCAAACATGTTCCATTTGTCGTTATTATGGATCCACGTGAGGTTATAAGTCAAAAGGAGGTCATTTGTTCACTCAAATCTATGTATTCTCGGATTGCACCCAAATCGGCCTCCAAATGAGCCTAGAACGTACAAACGAGTTTTCCTTCTTCGTTAAGCACAACCAAATTTCTTTGTTGAGTCAAACATGTTCCATTTGTCGTTATTATGGTACCACATGAGGTTAGAAATCAATCAGAGGTCATTTGTTTACTCAAATCTATGTATTCTCGGATTGCACCCAAGTTGTACGCAATTGAGCAAACAACGTACAAACGAGTTTTCCTTCTTCATTAACTACAATAGAACTTTTTTGTTGTGTCAAACATGTTCCCTTTTTCGTTATTATGGTACCACGTGTGGTCGAAAGTCAAAAGGAGATCATTTGTCACTCGAATCTATGTATTATCGGATTGCACCCAAATTGGCCTCCAACTGAACCTACAACGTACAAACGAGTTTTCCTCCTTCGTTAAGCACAATTGAACTTGTTTGTGGAGTCAAACATGTTACATTTGTCATTTTTATTGTACTATGTGAGTTTAGAAGTCAAACGGAGGTCATTTGGTTACTCAAATATATGTATTCTCGGATTGCATCCAACTTGGCCTCCAATTGAGCCTACAACGTACAAAGAAGTTTTCCTTCAACGTTAAGCACAACTGAAGTTGTTTGTTGCGTCAAACATGTTCCATTTTTCGTATTATGGTACCATGCAAGCTAGAAGTCAATCGGAGGTCATTTGATCACTCAAATCTATGTATTCTCGGATTGCACCCAAATTGGCCTCCAATTGGGCCTACAACGTACAAACGAGTTTTCCTTCTTTGTTAAGCACAACCAAACTTTTTTGTTGAGTAAAAAATGTTCCATTTGTCGTTATTATGGTACCACCCGAGGTTAAAAGTCAGACGGAGGTCATTTGTTCATTCAAATCTATGTATTCTCGGATTGCACCCAAATTGACTCCAAATGAGCCTAGAACGTACAAACGAGTTTTCTTTCTTCATTAAGCAGAACCGAACTTCTTTGTTGAGTCAAACATGTTCCATTTGTCGTTATTATTTACCACGTGAGGTTAAAAGTCAATCGGAAGTCATTTGTTTACTCAAATCTATGTATTCTAGGATTGCACCCAAATTGGTTTGTAATTGAGCGAACAACGTATAAACGAGTTTTCCTTCGTCATTAACTACAACCGAACTTTTTTGTTGAGTCAAACATGTTCCATTTGTCGTTATTATGGTACCATGTGAGGTCGAAAGTCAAAAGGCGAGCATTTGTCACTCAAATCTATGTATTCTCGGATTGCACCCAAATTGGCCTTCAATTGAAC
The DNA here is from genome assembly GCA_003290165.1 of Berberis thunbergii. Lineage (NCBI taxonomy): Eukaryota > Viridiplantae > Streptophyta > Magnoliopsida > Ranunculales > Berberidaceae > Berberis > Berberis thunbergii. The sequence goes on along the minus strand of QNQO01003020.1, from coordinate 2,812 downwards.
CTACAACGTACAAACGAGTTTTCCTCCATCGTTAAGCACAACTGAACTTGTTTTTGGAGTCAAACATGTTCCATTTGTCATTATTATTGTACTATGTGAGTTTAGAAGTCAAACGGAGGTCATTTGTTTACTCAGATATATGTATTCTCGGATTGCATCCAACTTGGCCTCCAATTGAGCCTACAACGTACAAAGAAGTTTTCCTTCATCGTTAAGCACAACCGAAGTTGTTTGTTGAGTCATACATGTTTCATTTGTCGTTATTATGGTACCACGTGAGGTTAGAAGTCAATCGGAAGTCATTTGTTTACTCAAATCTATGTATTCTAGGATTGCACCCAAATTGGTTTGCAATTGAGCGAACAACATACAAACGAGTTTTCCTTCTTCATTAACTACAACCGAACTTTTTTGTTGAGTCAAACATGTTCCATTTGTCGTTATTATGGTACCACGTGAGGTCGGAAGTCAAAAGGAAATCATTTGTCACTCGGATTGCAACAAATTGGCCTCCAATTGAACCTACAACGTACAAACGAGTTTTCCTACTTCCTTAAGCACAACCGAACTTCTTTGTTGAGTCAAACATGTTCCATTTGTTGTTAATATGGTACCATGCTATTTAGAAGTCAATCGGAGGTCATTTGATCACTCAAATCTAAGTATTCTCGGATTGCACCCAAATTGGCCTCGAATTGAGCCTACAACGTACGAACGAGTTTTCCTTCTTCCTTAAGCACAACCGAACTATTTTGTTGAATCAAACATGTTCCATTTATCGTTATTATGGTACCACACATGGTCAAAAATCAATCGGAGGTCATTTGTTCAATCAAATCTATGTATTCTTGGATTGCACCAAAATTGGTTTACAATTGAACCAACAACGTACAAACGCGTTTTCCTTCTTCATTAACTACAACCGAACTTTTTTGTTGCATCAAACATGTTACATTTGTCGTTATTATGGTACCACATGAGGTCAGAACTCAAAAGGAGGTCATTTGTTCACTCAAATCTATGTATTCTCGGATTGCACCCAAATTGGCCTCCAATTGGGCTTACAACTTACAAACGAGTTTTCCTTCTTCGTAAAGCACAACCAAACTTGTTTGTTGAGTCAAACATGTTCCATTTGTCTTTATTATGGTACCATGTGAGTTACAAGTCAATCGGAAGTCATTTGATCACTCAAATCTATGTATTCTCGGATTGCACCCAAATTTGCCTCCAATTGAGCCTACAATGTACAAACGAGTTTTTCCTTCTTCGTTAAGAACAACCGAACTTTTTTTTTTAGTCAAACCTGTTCCATTTATCATTATTATGGTACCATGCGAGGTCAGAAATCAATCGGATGTCATTTGTTCACTCAAATCTATGTATTCTCGGATTGCAAACAAATTGGTTTGCAATTGAGCCAACAAAGTACAAACGAGTTTTCCTTCTTCATTAACTACAACCGAACTTTTTGTTGAGTCAAACATGTTCCATTTGTCGTTATTATGGATCCACGTGAGGTTATAAGTCAAAAGGAGGTCATTTGTTCACTCAAATCTATGTATTCTCGGATTGCACCCAAATCGGCCTCCAAATGAGCCTAGAACGTACAAACGAGTTTTCCTTCTTCGTTAAGCACAACCAAATTTCTTTGTTGAGTCAAACATGTTCCATTTGTCGTTATTATGGTACCACATGAGGTTAGAAATCAATCGGAGGTCATTTGTTTACTCAAATCTATGTATTCTCGGATTGCACCCAAGTTGTACGCAATTGAGCAAACAACGTACAAACGAGTTTTCCTTCTTCATTAACTACAATAGAACTTTTTTGTTGTGTCAAACATGTTCCCTTTTTCGTTATTATGGTACCACGTGTGGTCGAAAGTCAAAAGGAGATCATTTGTCACTCGAATCTATGTATTATCGGATTGCACCCAAATTGGCCTCCAACTGAACCTACAACGTACAAACGAGTTTTCCTCCTTCGTTAAGCACAATTGAACTTGTTTGTGGAGTCAAACATGTTACATTTGTCATTTTTATTGTACTATGTGAGTTTTAGAAGTCAAACGGAGGGTCATTTGGTTACTCAAATATATGTATTCTCGGATTGCATCAACTTGGCCTCCAATTGAGCCTACAACGTACAAAGAAGTTTTCCCTTCAACGTTAAGCACAACTGAAGTTGTTTTTGCGTCAAACATGTTCCATTTTTCGTATTATGGTACCATGCAAGCTAGAAGTCGATGGAGGTCATTTGATCACTCAAATCTATGTATTCTCGGATTGCACCCAAATTGGCCTCCAATTGGGCCTACAACGTACAAACGAGTTTTCCTTCTTTGTTAAGCACAACCAACTTTTTTGTTGAGTAAAAAATGTTCCATTTGTCGTTATTATGGTACCACCCGAGGTTAAAAGTCAGACGGAGGTCATTTGTTCATTCAAATCTATGTATTCTCGGATTGCACCCAAATTGATTCCAAATGAGCCTAGAACGTACAAACGAGTTTTCTTTCTTCATTAAGCAGAACCGAACTTCTTGTTGAGTCAAACATGTTCCATTTGTCGTTATTATTTACCACGTGAGGTTTAAAAGTCAATCGAAGTCATTTGTTTACTCAAATCTATGTATTCTAGGATTGCACCCAAATTGGTTTGTAATTGAGCGAACAACGTATAAACGAGTTTTCCCTTCGTCATTAACTACAACCGAAACTTTTTTGTTGAAGTCAACATGTCCATTTGTCGTTATTATGGTACCATGTGAGGTCGAAAGTCAAAAGGCGAGCATTTGTCACTCAAATCTA